>VMDO01009242.1:0-78557 GCA_007922755.1 Pedetes capensis | reverse complement strand
AGCCATACGCTGTGTGCAGACAATGACACAGGGTGGCAGGTTCTGAGATGGCTAGTGGACACAAGGGTGGGAGGTCCTCCTAGTGACCTCTGCCACAAGTCGATGATCAACAATGGGTCCTTGTTCCCAAGGAGATGGTGGTGCAGAGGCCTTTAGAGAGTGATGAGGATCAGAGGCGAGCAGGCATACTCACAATACAGTTTGAGGGCCACATGCAGAAGGGGGTCCAACCTCCCCCAGGTCCCCTGCTGAAACCACACCACACTGTATCAATGCAAGGAAATGTGAGAGGCTCAATGGTCCCAGCTTCTAGCACACTTGTAATCTGCCTAAGTGTCTCTTTCCTGATCCTGCCTTTTCCTCCACTTAGAAAATGAGAGCATTGGCAGACCTTAGTTCCCAGCTACAGAAAAAGAGTAAAGGCTACTGTTCTGGTCAGCCTGACCCTCCACTGCTATTATGACTGCCAGGTGTGTGTAAAACTGCACGTATTCTTACTACTTGCATGACGTAAGCCTAAAAAGACTGTATAAAAAAATGGGCTATCCAAACAATAAACGGAACAGATCCAAAAAAAAAAAAAAAAAAAAAAATTTCTTGATGTTCAGAGAAATATTTGAAAAAATATGGCCTTTGTCTGGATTCCTATTGAACTCATCATAATGTTTGTAACACTTAATAAAAAATTATAACTTTGTTTATGAACAGAAATCATTCCAAGTAAATTCCAAGTATATCAGTCAAATTCAATAATCCCAGAAATGCCCCATTGGGGTTAAGATGCTCATGCATTTATTGAATATTTAAGTCATACATTTCCATACATATTAGAATGGCCAGCTATAGCTGTTTATCCCCCTCTACTGAACTCTCAAGAGAACAAGAGTATTCTTGTTGATACCTCCTAAACTTCTGCTGCCCTATAGGAGTTCAAACAAGGAAGCAAAAAAATGGAGTAGAGGGGTGCAGAGGACTCTTGACAATATCAGAAGTAAATTATTTGGTGAAAATCATAAGACATGGCCTTGGAGAATTCTGGGCCATAACTATGTCTCCTTGATGATTCTGTTAACCTAAAGAAGTTGGTCAATCAGATTATGTCCATAAGAATCTAAAATTATTTGTTTAAAACAAAGGAATAAAGCATAAAATATTTAATTATATATTGTATGCACAGCATAACACACTAACAAGTATTTTGACTTTTCTAATATACCCGTTGGCCAGAATTCTAGTAAATATGGACATGCTTAAAAGTGAAACTAACATCCTAGAATAGAAAACCAAATAAACTGTAGGAAGCCTCATGTATAACCATATAAGAATACATGTATACCATTATAAGAGAAAGTAACTTCATTATATTTATTGACTTATGTGTCAATATGTGATTTTTCATTCAGATGGATTTTAAGAAGAACTATATGATAAATTCTCTGGTAGAATCTATGAAATACAATGCAGGGTAAAACAAGATTTCTGTCCTTATGGAGTTTACAATTTAATGAAGTAATGACATAGCACTAGAAATGATAAATACTGAATACACAAATAGAGAAAACAATAAAAGCAAAGGCTGATTTGGACAGTCACTGAAGATAATCAATATAATTTTATGGCTTTCAATCAATAGAGATTATACCTTTAAATTTTATCAGTCTGTACATAAAAGGTACATATCAGTCTGTACATAAATGAACTCTATATTTCCTAGTAGTTCTACTTTTTGAATAACTGAGTGTATTAATATCTGAAAACAGATTGACTATTAATCCTAAATGGCAGCATCATTAAAAGCAAATGGGTGAACTGGGCACAGAGGCACATATCTATAACCTCAACATTCTGGACACTGAGGCAGGATGATCTCAAGCTTCAGACCAGCCTGGGATATATAATGAGAGCCTTACCTGACAAAACTAATGAATAAACAAACAAACAAACAAGCAGACAAATAAATAAATAAATGGGGAAACCTGTTTCCATGCTCAGATCTCTTCTGAGGCTGTATTCTCAAAGTGAACTGAAATTCATTATAGAGAGATAAGTAACTGAAGACTTTATAATTTATACTTACACTTAAGACAGATGTTTTTACAATGGTTATCTTTCTCGATGCATCTGTTCTGTGTGTTTTTCACATTTCCAACAAAAAGGTGACATTCAGGCTATAATTCTGTCATTTAATCACATGGAAACCTTCCAATTCTTATTAACATCTTGACATTTTATTGTCACAAAATTATTGTAAGTTTTCCTAGTGTAAGATAGACTTAAATTCATGGAGCTGAGCTTTTTTGTGTATCCATTAAATGCTTGATCCTTTGCCCCTTCTATCAACAAAACTTTCAGTCAAATAAATCAGCTGTTGGCCAGAATATGAATTACAGATTAAGCCCTGAAAGGTTAATAGTTTGCTATTTGGGATACAACTGAAAAGCCAGAGAAAACAAAGACAGTAAATGTGTGTAAAACTCTTTCATATTGTTTTACACTAGGTAACTCTGACATGTCAAGCTCATTATATTTAGACATTATCCAGTAGAGATGCAATGGATTCTCATTTCTTCAATATAGTCATTTTGTTGTTTAACAGAAGGTGCTAACCTTTCAATTGCTACAAAATTAAAGGTTGATCCTGGAAACCTATCTCTAGACAAAAAGAAAAACCATTATCAGAGGCTGTAACAAGGCTCATCAAAAGGCTGAAAATGTTCCACTGATTACTCGCAGGTACATCAGGATATAGTATATGGAAAATGTCACATTGATATTTTGCCTGTGTTGCAAATGATTAGAAAAACCATGAACTTAGCCCTAATTCACAAGGTAATAGACATATTGAATGCACAATAATGATTCTATAACAAGATGCTCCTACGTAAAGTGTTAAAATCTTCTCTACAAAAATATGATAATTTCTGAGTGATTTCTAATAATGGTAATTCATATAATTTGATATATTAAAATGTAATGTAGCACACAAATATTTTCTTATATATTTGTTTCAAAGACAAAACTAAGTTCAGGACAAATGTAACAAAGAGTACTTTTAAAAAAAATATGACAAGAGACCCCATCTGTCACAGGGTTCAGACATATTAGAAAAGAGCACATTTTATAGAGGAAATACTGATACAGGTTGTGTAGTAATTCTTCTGTTAAAGTGGTGTTTTGAAAGGGAGCTTGGGGGTATTTCAAATCAGTGTTTACATGTACTTGGCAGTCCTCAATTGGCAGCAATGGAGAGGTTTGGGGATCTTTCAAAAGAGAAAAGGTTGTGAATTGTTGGGATTCAAGGGGTGTTGATCCATGTGTACTCATTTCTTGAATCCAATCATGATTAGTCTGGTGCTGTTTGGAGATCAATCCCTCATAATGATTCCCATGGGGAGGGCGGGATCAGGTTATGTCAGACAGTTTTTATTTAGTAAAATGAATTTACACTTTTTGACCATGCAGTGACAAATTTAAAGTTGGCAATTGGTAGCTATATCTCCTGAAATCTGTTAATGGCAATGAAAGGCTTCCTATTACTAAGTTAGACACACAATCTTCATAAAGTATATGATGTAAGGGTATTATAAATACTGTTATCTTTGGAAGACAAAAATAATTTAAAACGTTTAACTGTATAACTATTTTATTACTATGAGCTAAAAGTAGAAAATATATTGTATTGCAATGCAAAATAAGCTTTGTCTTCACCATTAACGCAGGAAATATCCACACCATTAAAATCACCATAGAAAACAGGATATGCAATTAATTTGTTTTTTGTGAACAATATTTTCAAGCTTGACTATCCTCTTCCTTTTTCTGCAGCAAGTAAAAATTATTTGCCCTAGCCATGAAATTAACCAGTGAATCGACAAATACATAATAACAAAGCACTTTGTTAGCTGAAGAACAGAAGTGATCTCTGCAGTGTACATTCTTGCAATCTACTGAAAGGCAATACATACATGCATCAAAAAATTAAAGAACGTTGAAAGGCAGAATTGCATGTAAGGGTGTCCTGAGTTTTGCAGCAAGCCTAAATGAGTTGAGAGGCATGACTGAGTACGGAGACGAAATAGTCATTGCTGAATTCAAGATGCTTTGAAGGGGTGATACAGAAGGGGTTATGAAGATCTCAGTGCCCTAATGAATGCACTGGATAAGATTCCACTTGGTAGGTTGAGGTCTAAAGAAATTGGGAACACTTAAATAAAATGCTACTTGGAAGAATGATAAAATTCCAAGAAAACAGAGGGGAATTATATGGCAAGTATGAAGTGAACATCTTCTCTAGCTATACCACCTTGGCACCTGATCTCAGAAGATAGGAAATGTCACCCTGGATAATATTTGGGAGGGAGATGACCTGAGAATACCCAGTGCTGTCAGCTTGGGCAAGGACCTGGCAGTCCACTCTTGAAACAATCAGCTATTGAAAATCTGATAAATAGCAGACTGGCCTTGGATTCAGCTTAATTGGTAGAGTGTCACTCTGTGGTCTCTGAGGCTGTGGGTTCGATCCCCAGCACCACAAAATCAGGAGAAGTACATGGCAATCCACTGCCAAGGCAGGACCTGACTCGATGGCTTCTACCAACAACAATGAATAGCAGAGAAGCACTAACATAGTGTCAGGCATGGCACAATGCTGGGAGTGTTTTAGTCTGTTGTACACGAGGCCAGTATGAGTCTGACCCAAATCAACATCAGTTAACAACAATATGAGGAATACAATCTTTTTTCTTGATACAAATTAGAGTAGTCTAGGTTACATTTCATCTTTGCATGAAAACTAGTGAGGTAAATTTGGAAAACTGATTTCAGCAGTACTGTGAACACTAAACAGGTAGGATTTTAACTAGGAGTTAAGGCTTGTCTGTAGAATGGTTGTATCCCTCAGAGCTGGTCTCCTGCCATATCTCACACTGCCCTTCTCCCCTGGTGTCTGTTTTCATAGTCCAAAATTCAACCATTAAATTTCCTGTAAGTTCATAGGTTCCCATTAGTACACATCTGGCTGATAACATTTTTTTTGCACTTTAGAACTACCTGTAAAATTACACATTAAGTTGTTCTACTTGAACATCCTACCAGGCTCAGATTTAGCTCAGTTGGTAAAGCCCCACTCTGAAGTCTCTGAGGTCTTGGGTTCTATTGCCAACACTGCAAAAAGGGGAGAAGGATGTGGCAATCCACTCCCAAGCCAAGCCCGAAAACAACCAGCCATTGAAAACCCTATGAGGGTCTCTTTGAGTCAGACATGACTCGATGGCATCTAACAACAATAACATCAACAACTTGAATATCCTATAAATAATTCAAACTCATCGTATCTAAAGTGTGCATAGTGTATTTCCCTTAAACTTCTCCTTTGTTTTCTGTTTCAGTAAATTATCTGACCTAATATCGGTTCTTTACATCTGTTTCATTCTCATTCTCCAATCCAATGTGTCACCAAGCCTTGTAACTCTTCCTCCAATATATGTTTGAAATCCATTATTTTTTTGTCCAATTCTTTGGTGAAAAATTAAGCCAAACCACTAATTATCCCTGGTGGTGGTGATGGCAGAAGCTGCTCAGCTTCAGAGTTGGTCTGTCTGCCTTCATTGTGGCCTCTTCCCTGAAGCTTTTTCACACAACTAGGATGTCCTTCAAGAATGCATATCTCACCACATATAAATGAATCAGGCCCAGAAGTACTAAATATCTAGTATCATATTTCCATTAATAAATTAAAAAATGACATTAAGTATGTCCATAGAGAACTCACCAAATATAGAATGATTGTGGACTTGCCATTTCCTTCTTAAACTTTCTTCCTCCACAAGATTACTTCTTCCTTCAAGATTTACTTTTTAAATATACACTTCTTCCAACAGAGTTTTAAATAATAACAATCACATTTCAAAAGATGGCAATAATAGGCTGAGGGTAAAGTGATAGAACACAGGCTTATCATTCTCAAGATCTTAGGTTCAACACCCAGCACACACACACAAAATCACAATACCATCCACTTATTAATTTTATATACTCTTTTATAATTCCCAAGGAGTTTCTCAAAAATATAATTGTATTTGTTCAGGGAAGACACCATGAGCATTACTTATAGATGATACCACATCAGAGAATTTAAATTGCCTGTAGAAGGTCATACAACTATACAGTGGCTATATATTGTGTTAGTCTACACTAAACCATAGAGTTTTTCTCTGAAGCTCTCTTACCCCAAAGCTCTTGGCTATAGTTTCCAAATTTTTTATGGCACTCAATAACAATAATTCCTTACATTTTCTACACTGCATTTTGACTTGTAGAACAATTTTCCCATGGGAAACTCAAATTCCATTTTTTAAATTCTATATTGAAATTTTAGACTTACAAAGTATATATAGATTATACAGAGTTCTTATAAACATAAATTCCTTTTATTACTAACAGATTAATGGAATACAATTTTATAATTAATGAATCAATATTGTTATAGTCTTACCAAGTAATGTACTTTAATCAATTTTTCTTATTTTTATCCAAAACAATTTTGTTATATTTTAATCTATTGTCTTCTCAGTTCTATAATCCAATCCAGGATAGTATGTTCCATTTAATACCCATGTCTCCTTAAGTTTTTTTAAATTTTGTTAGTCTTCAAAACCTTATTTTGTATAACTTTAATGAATTTAAGGAATACTGATTTGTTTTAAAATATATGGAATTATTAATTTTTTTCTTCATGATTATTCTTGGATTATGGATTTTCTTTGCAAGAGTATCACAGAGCTGTAAAAGCATTCTCTTTTATCATAAGATGGATATATATACTGTTGATATGATTTATCATTGGTGATGATAATTTTAATGACTCAGCTAAGGTTTTATTGTCAAATAGTTGTAAATGTAAAATTTCTCTCATTTCCACGTTTTATCATTTGGATAGAAGTCATTGTGTGCAGTGTACACCTAAAGAGTAGAGACTTATGTTCCATTTGCTTGAGGGTAAGTTATCTTAATAAATTATTGCAATTTTGCATAAAAGAATTGTTTGTTGTTATTTATATATTTATTCATATCTATATAGACTCTGGAGGTGAGATTTACCCCAGTTGGTAGAGTGCTTCTCTGTAGTCTCTGAAGTCCTGAGTTTGATTCCCAGTACTGCAAAAATGTGAGAAGGATGGGGTAATCCACTCCCGAGGCAATCCCGAAACACTCAGCCATTGAAAACCCTATAAGGGTCGCTATGAGGCAGACATGACTCATGGCACCTGACAACATATGGACCCAGATTATTTTATACTTCATAGTATAATCTGGTACTACATTATTTTGTTGCTTTTATTGTTCCATTTTTGTTTATTGAGATTTATTTCAATAGGCTCTCAATTCTCTTTTATTCTCACAACTTCTTGCAGAAGCTATATCATCATTTCCTTTACCTTAGGATGTTGCTAATTCTCTCGGATTTTAGTTAATGTAAAATAGTGGAAACTACCTCCTTAGGAGGTTGAAACATCTCTTTCTCTTACACTGATTTTTCCTGATGTCAATTTGTGAATATGAAGGAAACTACCATTATTTAACTATATAGCTCAGATGTTCCTTTAGCTTTTTTAATGATTTTTCCTCAGTTTCACTCTTTGCCTTTGTATATTGTAGTACTTAAATTTTTTTTGTATTCTCAATTAACAGTTTAGAGAATATACATAATTTTTATATGGTATGTATTTGATTTTCTATAAACACATCAATATTTAAAGAAAAAAGAGGACTACCATTGAGAAGAAAGCAAACCCCCTTATGAACTTTGTTGCAACAACTAATTTAAGGACTGTATGAATTGACTTTCAACAATACAGAGAAAATCAATATTTAAAATCAGTGGTTAGAGTAATTCATCTGGAAGTATTGATTAAGAAATTACTGGATTCTACCTCTATAGTTTTTGATCAGTAGAATTTGGGAGGCTCAATAATTTATACTTCTCACAAGTTTCCAGGTATATTAGTTTGCTGGGGATGCCACAACAAAATTCCAGAGACTGAGAACTTTAAATTGCAGAACTATATTTTACCACAGTTTTAGAGGCTGGAAGTCCATATTGAAAGTTTTAGCAAGTTGGTTTCTTCTGAGGTCTTTCAGAAGCACATGGTGGTAATTAGCAGAAATACTAATCAAGGGTCAGCATAATATCCTTAATTTTACCTCTCTACTCACAGAGGTCGAATTATTACTATCTGTTCCTGTAATGAAAATTTTCACACCTCTGTGATAGATAAATAAATTGGTCCTTAAATTGTCATTTTGTTCTTCTGGTTTTTCCATTCCACATATTCAACTTGCTGCCTACTATCTAAACACTCAATTCTCACCTCCTTACTATGACTCATAAATCTCTTAATTTCTAGCCACCCCCATTTTCAGACACATCACATACTTCTCTCTTTTGCTCATCTTATAGCCCAGTAATCTTAAAAAATTTGGAGTTCTTGTAGCTCACTGCACTTTCTGTGGATACACTGAGTCATCAGTATAAAATGTGCTTAATCTTTTTATCAGCCTGAAAAAATCTCAGCAAAATAGTCAAGAACATGGATTCAGGAGCCATCGTGCCTGGCTTCACTATTTACTAGAGGTTGCTTGAGCAAGAAATTTCAATTTCTAGTCTTCTGTCTCCTTTTTTCAAAATGAAGATGCTTAAGAAATGGCAAAGTAAGAAGGAAGGCATTTGATGTTTATTTTTCCTTCCTCTCTGCTGTCAAATAAAATTCAGATAAACAAAATGACATCACTGCATTGTGAAAATTACATGGAAGAAATGGAAGTATGTAACTTGGAGAAAATATAATAAAGACATATTCAAAAAAGTAAAGAAACATAAAAAATATAAAAGAAGTTTCAAAATATCTCAACCTATCAAGTAGATTCACGTCACATAAAAAGTCTTTAACTATATCAGATGAAATCTGTCCAGAGCATTACTTCCTTCCACAGATATGTTCTTAGTTTTCCATTTGAATGTTTGAATTTTTTTTTCTAGTATTGAGGTTTGAACCCAGGGCATTCCTTTGCATGCTTTGTAAGTGCTGTACCACTGAGATGCAACCTCAGCCCATTTTTTTTTTTTTTTTTTTTTTTACTTTTTGAGACAGGAGGGTCTCTCTAAGTTACACAGACTGCCTCTGGTCTTGAACTTTCGATCCTCTTGCCTCCTTTTCCTGAGTCGCTGGGATTACAGGTGTGTGCCACAGCGCCAGGCCAAATGTTTGAATTTTTCTTAAACATTTAAGCCTTTTGCTCAGCTTATGCTACCATCTACTTACATCATTTCTGACCGTTTTTGGACACAACAATCAAGTGTCACAATCAGGTGACAGTGTAGTAGAAAATTGTGTTGTTTTATGCTAGTGTCTTAACTTAAATTTTATATATATATATATATATATATATATATATATATATATATATATATATATATATGATGTGTATATATGTAAATGTTGTTGTTGTTGTTAGGTGCCATCAAGTCGGTATCCGACTCATAGCGACCCTCATAGGGTTTTCAATGGCTGAGTGTTTCGGGATTGCCTTGGGAGTGGATTGCCAGGCCCTGCTCCCATTTTTGCGGTGCTGGGAATTGAACTTGGGACCTTAGAGACTGCAGTGCAGCGCTCTACCACCTGAGCTAAATCCCAGCCCATATATGTATATATACATATATAATTATTGTTATTGTTATTTATATGTACAGATATGCACACCAGGTGCATAAAATATATACACTTTTTAAGAGATGTTACCTATGTATTGGGATGGAGTTTTGCTCAGTTGATAAGAGTGCTGCTCTGTGCTCTTTGAAGCCCTCAGTTTGAATTCCAGAACAGCAAAAATGGGAGAAGATCATGAAAATCCACTCCTAAAGTAACACTGAAATAATCAGCCATTGAAAATCCCACAAGGATCACTATGAGTTGTACCTGAGTTGGCCTCTAACAACAACAACGACAACGACGACGACGACGACGACGACAACGACGACGTGTATGTATTCCTTTTTGAAGTTGAATTGAATTACAGTCATAACCACTCTGAGCACTTCTTTTAACTGCAGAAGTCAAGTGTGACTTACATTCATCTGTTATCAGTATATATTGAGTATTACAGATTTAATACTTAAAATATGCTTTTTTGGCACTCTGTATATATAAGACACATACCTTTAAGAGACAATATCTTTTGTACTTTCAGTTCTGGTCTCAAAGTCTTGGACTCAAGTGATCCTCTTGCTTAAGGCTCTTTGTATCTGAGCCTATAGATGTGCACCCCTGTGCCCTACTTTAAGCACATTTTTCTTTGTTTTTTCTGTTGTTGTTGTTGTTGTTGTTGTTGTGTTTTCAGTACTCTGGGGTTGAACCCAAGGGCTTTTGCATACTAGGGATGTGTTCTATCATTGAACTCCACCTCAATACATCCCCAACTCTGCTTTTTTTTTTTTTTTTTTTTTTTTTTTTTTTTTTTTTTTTTTTTTGAGACATTGTCTCAAAATAAAGGCAGTTGAGCAGGCTGCCTCTGGCCTCAAACTTGTGATGCTCCTGCTCTGCTTCCCAGAGTAGGAGTAGGCGGGATTGCAGGCATGCTCTATGGGGTCTGGCTCCAAGCATAGTTCCTATACTAACATAATTACAGAGATTGTTTTATATTTAAGTTGAGATGTGCAGAATAACTATCTATCTAACATTTTTATATGTGTAAATATGTGTGCATTCTGATGAGAAGTCAGATTTCAGGTTGTGTTTTTTTTTTTTTGTGGGCTAGGGTGGATTATGCTGAGTGTTCTTTGTATCTTACATTTGTTTTATAGAATTTATTTTTCTCAGTCATAAAAAAGCTGTATATTTACACATGCACATGAGATTACATAGGAACAGCTATATACACATGTTGGCATTCATCAAAATATATTACCTCTTTGCCTTTTTCATGCAAATTTAATTTTGTTCTTTGATGCAATTGGTCATGGGCCATGTCTGCCTGCTAAGTATGATTGTCGTTTACAGGAAATAAATAATTCTATGTTGTTATTATTAAAACTACTTACAAGCTGATACAGCATCATTAGTGTTAGATAAGTGATTTTCCGATGTTTGTATAAAGCCTGTTTTCCTTTCTCAATTGTTCTGTTTATACGTTACCATAAAAGTCCCTGAAAATATCCCTCTTTCATCCCAGGACTTCAAATTTCTTCTTTGCCATTTTTGGCAGCCGAAGTTGGAACTTGGTATCTTTCTTTTGAGAGGAATGGAAAGAAGAAGAATAGAGATCCAAGTCACAAAGATAAAAATCAGTGAGAAAATCCAGGCACAGTGGCACTTGCCTGTGATCCCAGTGACTCATGAGGCAGTGGTAGCCTGTGTAACTTGTGAAACCCTGACTCTAAAATAGAAAATAAATGAGTTGGAGGTGCAGCCCAATGGCAGAGCATTAAAAGTATTGTGAAGCCTTTGGTTTTACCATTCAGTAATGCAAAAAGAAAAAAATAAATCGTTGAGCAAAAAGAGCAGTTGTTTTAGACATAAGGTTGCAACTGCATTCTATAGAACATTTAGAAATATTTATGTACTAACATAAAGCAGATTCTAATCTAAAAACAGATTCCACTAATTTCTACTAAATAAATCTGTAACAGAAAGAAGCAAAGTCTAGCTTCAAAGCTTTTTAATTTTAGTACAAATAAAGTAGGCTGGGATTTATCTCAGTTGGTAGAGTGCTGCGCTACAGTCTCTGAGGTCCTGAGTTCAATTCCCAGCACCGCAAAAATGGGAGAAGGATCTGGCAATCCACTCCCAGGGCAATCCTGAAACAGTCAGCCATTGAAAACCTATGAGGGTCGCTATGACTCGGATACCAACTCGACAGCACCTGATAACAACAACAACAAATAAAGTAACATGTATAAAATATATGATACACTTAACATGTTATTTCTGGATTATGCCAAGAATACCAATGAAAACTAGCACTTATACTCAGATCATTAATACTACTTATAATTTGGTAGCTTTTCATTGGCTGCATCCAAAGCTATCCATTATCTTCTTTCTTTACAATGCTGCCAGCTCTTTCTGATTCTTAATTATGAATATTCCATAAGAGTGTCTGGATAGATTAAATTTTTTGGGAGACTTGGACTAAGATTGTAAAAGTATATGATGCTTTCTTTATTCTAAGTGGCTATACAAAACCATATAAAAACAAATGTCCTCTTGATAAAATAGACTCAAACCTGTATATAATCAGCCAGAAGATAAATCTCAATTCTCCCTAAAAAAGAAAAATAAAGGTAAAAGGAGGAGAGAAAAAAAAGTGTTCACATATTTGTTAGATACATTATGAATCATATTAGGCCTTTCCTATATATCTATCTTTTCATAAACATCAAAAAAATTTAGAGTAATAAGTTTTGGGCCAAATTCAAAATAGATTTTCTCCAAGTGCATGCTCTTGCAAAAATAACATATCATCTGAGCTTTGATCTTTTCATTTACCAAATGAGTTGTTGTTGTTGTGTTAGGTGCTGTCCAGTCATGTTCGACTTATAGTGACCCTCATAGGATTTTTTTCAATGGCCAATTGTTTCTGGATTGTTTGAAACTAGGTGACTAAAACTACAGAGATTTATTTTCCACACTTCAGAATGCCAGCATCCAAGACCCAGGGACCATGAGGTCTGGTTTCTTCTGAGACCTCTCTTCCTCGCTTATAGAGGCCACCTTTTCAGTATGTCTTCAGCTGGTCTTTTTGAGTGTCATGTGTGTATATAGAGATGACAGGTATAACTTCCTCTTCTTCTAAGTATATTAGTTCTATTGGATAATCTCCCAGAGTTATGCCCTTAATTAACCTTAATTACATTCCCATAGTCCCTAACTCTAAATATAATCACAGTAGGATTTAGAGTTTCAATATAAGTAATTTGAGGGGACATGATTAGCCCACAACAGGTGCTTATAGTATTTCTCAATATATGTTTGAAAATCATCTGCAATGATTCAAAAACTAAGGAGATAATGCATAAATGTGATGCTTTGTCACATTGTCTCTAACATTACACTGCATTCTTACCTGTTTTCCTTTTGTTCCCACAGGTTTCACATAAAAATCTGTTGCATATTTGGTTTTTAAATAAAGTAAATTAAAATTATTTAGGACAGGTTCTGAGGCACTGATAGAATATGTAAATTAACTAAAGAAAACATATTCACAATTTTTTATGCTTTGTTGTTTGGTTCTGGAGACTGAAAAGGAAGGTGTATGAACAAATAGACCAGCTTGGTGTTAGATCTAAGAGTTTGTGCTAAGAATCAAGATTTCTGTTCTGCATGGGTGTAGATAACTATGAAATAAACATGAAACGTTTTCAAAGGAGCAATTTTATTTATTTCTCCAAGTAACTTATGCAATGTAAAAATTTAGAAATATGGATCAAAGTATTCTTTATAAAAATAAAAACTATTTTACAAACATTTTCCACCTTTTCTTGAAAGTCAATAAAAGTCATGGTTGAAAATGTGGCAGCATTTGATATGTCAATATGTTTGCTACATCACTCAATAGTTATTTGAGATTTGAAAAATAAGACAGTTATGTTAAAGAAATTGGGATTGATTTTTTCTAAAACCTATAAGAGATAATGTATTTAAGGATGAGAATTAGAACTTGCCAATTCTCATTCATAAATTCATACAGCTATGTTTTGAAAAAATGCCAGGAATATTAAATCCATTGACTCAATATGGAAAAGTATTGTATGAATACAACTATGTTGAACTTTTGACTAAGATATTGGGAAGTAAAGGGCAAATATATTATATATTTACTTTTCTCCCATTAAAAAATAAAAAGAAAAGAAACACTATCCTGGATAAATTTGTTGTTGTTGTTGTTAGATGCTGTCGAGTAGGTATCCGATTCATAGCAACCCTCATAGGGTTTTCAATGGCTGACTGTTTCGGGATTGCCTTGGGAGTGGATTGCCAGGTCTTTCTCCTCCTGGATAAATATCAGGCATTAATTTGGATAAGAACCTTGAACATTCCTCAAATCTTTGCCATCCTTGAGACTGGACTGATTCAAAAAGGAAGTGTCTGTATTGTTTCCTTGTTTTTCTGATTCTGTCTGCATCTTTTGAAAGAAAAAGATATAGGATTAAGGTGATATGACCTACATTTACAACTTTCTTTCTTTTTCTTTTTTTTTTTTTTTACCCACTTCTGAAGTTTCTGGAGAAGACATAAACCACTTATATACTCACGAATGTTTTATGTTCAATGCATTAGTAGAAGCTGGAAAAAATTCTTTAAAAACCTGACACTCATAAAGTTAAAAAATAAATCATAACCTTCTTTGATGGAACATGAATTTTGATGATACTACGTGTTTTATGAGCTTTGGCTGGAGTATCCTAAAGAGCAGAAAGGGAGGGACTTTATGATAGAATTTGATAAATGCATTTTCAAACTATTTTATTTATAAGCATAGTGAATCAAATGAAGCCTCTCTGGAAAGATACTATATTTGGATGACAAATATATACTTTGTAAATAAAACTAGATTAACAAATATTATACTATAAGAAATGGAAAGTCATGATAATGCATAGACATAATATGATTACTATAGAATAAAATTCCTTAATTGCCGAACCAAAGGCAAATGACCCCAGAAGACACGAGTCTACTAGTTTAGTTTTAGAAATTAAGAAAATATAAGAGAATAAAAATAACTATTAAAATCTATTCAACATTAAAGAGTGATTCTGATCTTGGACCAGTAAATTTCAAATACAGTTCCTTCTAGAATAGAGTAAGAAATATAGTTGTGAGTTTCATTTTCATGTTAAATCTATAATAAATGGGAAATATAGTTTGTATTAGCTGATTATTAGGTGGCTTTGAAATTAGAGGTCTTTAATAAAAGTGTGACTATATAATCTCAGAACAGAGATTTTAAAAACTTAAATTTAGTTTTGCAGATATATTCATTTACATGTCCATCCAATAGATATTTACTTCTACATTTTGAAATCCTGCAGCTGTAGCACTTGGCATTCAATCCTGTCAGATCTCGGAAGCTAAACAGTGTCGGGTCTGATTAGTACTTGAATGGGAAACCGCCAGGGAACACCAGATACTGTAGGCTTGGGAGAAGGAGCTGGTAACCCACTCCCAATGAAAACCCTATGAATAGGAGAGAAGCACTGACAACAGTGTTTTGCCTGTTGTATGTAGGGTCGCTATGAATCGGATTCCCACTGGACAGCACCTAACAATGGCAAACTTTTGACATGGTGTAGGGGACATTATCTCAAATATCTGAAACAAAACCTGTGCTTATAAAACCTGGACAAGGTATGTAATGAACAAAGTGGGCTTATGTGGAATGAGGTTTCTTAAAGCATGGATATCCGCCAAAAAGCATAGTCCATTTTCAGGTCCAATGTGGTTCTATGGGGACAGTATTTCTAGGTTTATAATTTTCAAAAGGCATTTGATATCTAGAATTTTATTTGCCATCTTCTGATTTTTAGTTACCAATCAATTCAGTTAAAAGCTAATAATCTGCAAAAAAAAAAAAAAAACCCAATATGTTTAGAAGCCTGATGTGCCCTGATTAAAATTTTGCCCATTTTTAGAGCAATTAATAAGTATCCTTGATGTAAGTGCCATTAACTGAACTTTGCCTTTTTATTCAGACTTTTGGCAATCAATAAAAGTTTCCAAGTTTATTACTGGTCTTAAAGACAGATGCACAATTATTTGTTTATTCTTTTTAAATGATACTCCATGTCAGTACTTTGGATGATGAATCTATATATCATTTTTAAAGTTGCCCATTTATACCAAATTAGAAATTCTTTACTATTATGTTTAAATATAGATCAGACTTGAAAATGAAAGTGTTCTGTGGACAAAAAAACTGGATGATATTATTTGTGTAAAAAGTTATTTTATTTGTAACCTAAAATGCACATGTATAAGACACACAAATAATAAAAAAGATTCTTAGGGATTGGACTAATAGTTTTCAATCAAATTTTATATCCACAGGAACTACTTGGAGTACGCATAAAATTTTAGATATGTAATTATATTTCAAGAAATGCAGATTTTGTAGTTTGGAAATTGGGTTCAGAGCCATGCCTTTTAAATGAGTTGCCATGTGATTTTAGGCTCATGGTTGTAAGGCTGATATTTTAAACACTAAGCTGTACCAAAACATTAGTAATATGTGTTCTTTACTGTGAAGACTAAGGAAATTCTTAGTGCATACTTGTGAAGCAGAAGACTGTGCTCATTGGTTCACAAGTTTATATAATGATTAAAAATAATAATAAAGAGTAATAGTTGACCTTGAGAATAGCACTTTCACAGAGTTGCTATTGTTATTGTGATTTTAGAGATAGAGGCTGGGAGGGACTTGTCAAATATCTTACAGTGAGGCAACTTGCTTAACATTATACATTTAAGAAGTTGTGGGCCTCTCTCTAAAGTGAAATACTCCACAATAAACATGTCTCCTTTTGTCCAGTATCTTCCCACAATACAGCACTGCCGTTGTTTGGCTAGAACTACAATGTTGTTAATTTATTAGCTCTAAACTCTTTAGTAATACTACCCACTTTTGGGGTTAATTAAAAATTATTAATTAATTTGGCAGTATGCCAAGGTCTCAAGTAAGTTACTTCTAACCCATTTCTTCAGCCTTGCAGTGATCCCTCCCTAGTCTCTTATCACACAGATTTACCTTTCTTAGTATAATAACAAGATGCCTTGATCACAAGAGTTCTGCATGACATATTTTTAACATTCTTATCTTCCTAGTTCATTCTGAGTTATTATGAGGGGGGAGCTGTCAAAAACATCCTCTCTTTGACACCCAGAACAGGACTAATTTTCCCTCCTTTGCGTATATCTCATATCCTCTGCACATTTTCCCCTGTAATTTATCCATTTGTTATAAATTAGTACTCATGATTGAAACATAAGCAGCTTGAAACAAGATCTTAGTTTTATTTATGTTCATGGCTTTAGTGCAAAGTTTTTAGCAGGTCTATCATAAAACAGTGCTATTTTTAATCTTCTCTAGCAGTAAACTTCAATCCACTGTGGATGTGGCCTACAATTAGAATATGAACTTTTAAATTAACTATATATTTATAAGGGTAGTAATTATAGTTCATTTTCATATTTTCATTAGCATGCCAAGTATTTTTCTAATGAATAATTATAAAGAGTTTTTTTTAATTCTCCTTATCAAGGGCAAAGAGATTATCTCCCATTAGCTAAAATATGGCTTTGACTGATATTTAAAATTAATGACAGATATATTGACACAATTATTATGCAGATATTTAAAATATCTGAAGTAGATATTATTTCTTTATACCAAGGAATAGATGACAACATGCACATACAAATTTCTCCCTAAATCATGTTAAAGTATGATTTTCATAAACATCTATTAAGTATACTAATATTAGGGCTGGGGTTTAATTCAATTGATAGTGTGCTGCTCTATGCTTTCTGAGGACCCAGGTTCAATCCCCAGCACCACAAAAACAGGAGAACAGGGCAATCCACTCATGAAGCAATCCTGAAACAATCAGCCAATGAAAACCCTGTAGGGTCACTATGAGTTGGACCCGACTTGATGGCACCTAACAACAACAATACTAATGTTACTAGCAAGATAGAAAAGACATGAGAAAGTGATAGCTGATTGGTCCAAAAATTAGTAGAATGAAGTCTCTTTGAGGCTCTGTGGAATGAATATCCTTAATAAATTGGTATTTTCTCTATTTAAAGCAAATCTGTAGCCAATTCAAAATGTGTTTTGTAGCTATTTTATGGATGTGTTGTATGATTGTGCATATTTTTCTGTAGACAAGCATGAAGACTAAAGAAGATTCTTCAACACTTCTAACTCTGTGCTTATTACATAGGGTAATGATGATTGCAACTCACATTTGACATGCTATGAATAGCAGAGAAGTACTGCCAAATATAATGCCAGAAAATGAGGCCCCAGGCTGGGAAGGATTCAAGAAGCAACTGTGGAAGATTTGTCTCCTCAAAGTTGGGTCGACTTTAATGATGGGAATGAAGTTCAGTCCCTGGGACCTCCAGTTGCTGATGTGACACACTCAAAATGAGAAGAAATACAGTGACTGCAACAATGGGCTCAAACATAAAAAGATTGTGTGCATGCTTCTTAAGTACCAGATTTAATCTCAGATACTAGGTCATGATTGGGAGAAGGGATTTCATTTTTTTTCAAAAAGACATCTTAGTATTGGACTATAACAGAATAATAAGATTTTTTTTTGAAAACAGAAATAAAATATTCTCTCTTTAAAAAGTATTTCTTTTTTCCAAGGGATATTTGTCAAACAATTGTGACAAATTTATCAATCATAGTATACTCTAGTGCAATTTCTAAAGTCACTATTAAGAATATATTTTGCAAGTTACATTTTTAAAAAGTATGACAATATGGAATTTTAATTTAAGGAAAACAGTTAAAACAAGCACTACTTCTACTACTTAGGCTCTCTCTATTGCACATCACCATGCCAGATTATAAACAAGACCACCCCTTCTTGAGGAATGAACTCAGAGCTGTACTGGGAAACCAGAAAATATAGACTTTGTACTATTCAAAAGGGATGATCTTATACATAAATTTAATGAAGAGATGATAAATATACACTAATTCTGTAGTCTTTTCATTATATAAAATATATTCCAGGATTATGTCTCTTTAAAAATATAAAGTAGCTAAAAATACAAATTTTGGAATCATACACAATAAAGTTTGCACATTGATACAAAACAATTGATAAAATTAACTTTTTAAAATTGATTTGTATTAATTGCAAAACCCTAAATAGAAATTAAAAATCATACTAAGGATAATTTCATACTCTATAGAACCTCACTGTTTTAAAGACTTTCACTTCATTTTTTTTGTACAGAATTTCATGTTCTTTTTATAATCAAATTATTATTAATCCTAGAATTTTAAAAAAGCCTGCAGCTGTAGCCCTGTGGCATCCGATCCCAGCAGATCTCGGAAGCTAAGCAGGGTTGGGCCTGGTTAGTACCTGGAAGGGAGACAGCCTGGGAACACCAGAAGCTGTAGGCTTGGGAGAAGGACCTGGCAACCCCCTCCCAAAACTCAATCTGCCATTGATAACCCTATGAACAGCAGAGAAGCACTGACAATAGTGTTTCCCCTGTTGTACAGAGGGTCGCTATGAGTCGGATACCAACTCGACGGCACCTAACAACAACAACAGAATTTTAAATGTTTTACATTATATGCAGGAGACATTCAGTGAAGCTTTACAGTGGAAAATAATAAAATTCAAACTGATATGAACACATAGATATCTGTCAAAGAAGAAAAATGAGCCAAGAGTTATTAAGAGTTGACTTATTTCTTTAAAGGATGAAGATTGGGGTCGTTAGAGGGGGAAATCTTATGTTGGGTGACATCTAGTGGATTACAAAGGAATGTGCTGTTTAAAGTTGAAGTCACTTCACATAAGGCATGTGTAACAACCCTAGCTCTTTATCAGATCATATGTTATATTTGTGCAATAATAATGACAACCCACAGTAAAAATATGTGCATATAAGAAGCAAAAATATTTATTTTAAACCACATTGAAAATTACAGAGGCTCTGGACATTTCTGTAAATGGAGAAATATATTAACTTTAAATTTTATATGTATGTTGTGGTAATATTATGTTATTATTGGAAAAAATGCTTTTAACACTACTAAGAGACATCATCAGTTGAAATCCTTCTGTTTTTCACAAAATAGAAAGTACTCAATACTTTTCAACTTTAAGACCACAATCTTGGGTTCTTTAAATTTTTGTTTTTTTACTAAAATTAGAAGTTAAATGATGTTATCAGAGACATTTATTCTAATCATATATTTCATTTGTGATCATTTGAAGTACAAAAACACATTATCTTTTGTTAATATAAGATTAGAGTATTATTTAAATATATTCTTATTGCTCCTTGACTGTTATTTTTAATAATAGATAAAATATGACTATTCTTTATGGTCTCTTCATCCTTTTATTTTTAATTACCTCTCTGATTTTGAGGCCATATTGATCTTGTATTGTTTTTAATGTTTTCCTCTATCTTTTAAAATCATAGTAAGGCATCGATAAAACATTATTTGGCATTTGACCTTCAGGTTACCACACTGTCTCTTTGTATAAATGGCCCTCAATTCTGTTCTTTGTATGCTTTCTATAACCTTGTTCATCTCATCAGAATTTTCCTGTTTATATTCATGTTCCTTTTCTGTATTTTAAATTGCCTTTCATTGTTCTGACCAACTTAATACTTTCTTTGTCTTTGTTAGTGTTTGCCACTAATCCCAAGGATATTTACCTGAGAAGAATTTTATGATCTGTAATTATTTTTCTTAACAAATCTTTTGTCTCTTTGTTCAAACACTGTTTACTCATTTGCCATATTTACTTTCCAGCTATTCCTAAGCAATCTTAAAATGTGATTTTAATACTTAGTTTAAGAATATTGATATTCTTGTAAGAGAAGTTCCTTAACTAGATTTCTTACCATTCTTTGAAATGGACAAGCATCTATTTAGTTTCTACTATATGTTTGAATGTAAATCAAATTCTTTTGGGGTTACTGAGGAAAGATAGCGCTTTCTTTACATCTTCAAATCATTAATTTAGTGAGATTATCCATGTAAACCCTGCAGCCATAGCACTATAGTCAGATCTCAGAAGCTAAGCAGGGTCAGGCCTGGTTAGTACTTGGATGGGAGACCGCCTGGGAACACCAGGTGCTGTAGGCTTGTGAGAAAGACCTGGTAAAACACTCCCAAAAATCAATATGCCTTTGAAAACTCTACAATAGCAGAGAATCACTGACAACAGTGTTCCGTCTGTTGTACGTAGGGTCACTATGAGTTGGACAGAGACTCGACAGCATGTAACAACAAGAACAACATCACATGTAAACAACAAAAACAAGACAATATATAATGAAGTGTTAAAATTATAAAATATTTAATCTAATTTTTTATGTTAATTGTCACAAAAAGTTAATACCAACTTTAATGAGAAACCATGTAATGTTTCAACACATGAATGCATTTTATTTCTTTAAATCAGGTTAAACATAAATCTCTTCAAACATTTGTCATTTAATTAATGGGAAGTATTCAAAATCCTTTCCTCTTGGTTTTGAAATATATACTACATCATTGATATCTATAGTCACCCTATTGTCCAGTAGCACAAGAGAACCTCTTGCTCCTAATTGTAATTCAGTCTCCGTTGATGAATCTTTCTATATCCCTTTACTCTCCCCAGAGTTTGGTAACCACCATTCTTCTCTTCCATCCTACTCTCAACATCTATAAGATAACTTTTTTAGATTTAACATATGAGTAAGTTATTGCAGTACTTGTCATTCTCGGCCTGGCTCATTTCATTCAACACAAGATTCTACAGTTCCATCCATGTTGTTGCAAATGACAAGATTTAATTCTTTTGTATGTCTGAATAACACTGCATGTATATACACCATAGTTTATCTGTTCATCAGTCAGAGGACACTTAGGTTGTTTCTATTTCTTGCCTATTGTGAATAGTACTGCAAAGAATATGCAAGTGCAGATGTCTCTTACATACAGATTTCATGTCCTTTGCATATATACTTAATGGTGAGATTGCTGGCTCATATGGTAGTTCTATTTTTAGTATATTGAGAAACTCCCATATGATTTTCCATAACGGTGGTACTAATTTATATTGCCAGCAACAGTGTGCAAGCATTCCTTTTTCTCCACATCTTTTCTAGCTCTTGTCATCTTTAATTTTTTTATAATAATCATTCTTACTGGGATAAGGTAGTATCTCATTGTGGTTTTGATTTGTCTTTCCCTAATGATTTTGAGCATTTTTCATGAATCTGCTAGCCATTTGTATGTCTTCTTTTGAAAAATCTCTATTGCCCATTTTACTTGGATTATATATATAACATTCATGAGAACTCTTGAGTAGATCTGTGGTTGCCAAGAATAAAATATCAAAGAATGAGATTGATGTGACTATCATAAAAGCATCCTTGAACTGATAGAACCATTCTACATCTTGATTCCAATGATCATTACATAGACATACACATGTGATACAGAACTAAATGCACAAGTTGAACACACACACTCATAAGTACATGTAAATTTGATAAAATTCAAAGAAAGTGTCGACTTCAGCAATATCAATTTCCTAGTTGTGATACTATATTATTTTTATGTAAGAGATTATCAATGAAGGAAATTGAGAGAAGCATACAAAGATCCTCTATTATTTATTTTACTTATTTATTAGATTGTTTATTTGTTTGTTTGTTTGTTTATTTATTTGTTTGCAGTACTAGGGGTTGAACCCAGGGCTTCGCCCTTGCATGCTTTGCAAGTGCTGTACCACTGAGCTGCACCTTCAGCCCATTTCTTTACTTTTTTTTGAGACAGGGTCTCACTAGATTATGCAGACTGCCTCTGGTTTCGAACTCAGAATCCTCCTGCATCTGCCTCCCCAGTCTCTGGGATTACAGGCATGTGCCACCAGGCATGCACCACCATGTCCAGCTCTCTATTATTTCTTACTTCTTTCCTTTCTTTCTTTCTTCTTTTTTTTTTTTTTTTTTTGAGGTACTGGGGGTTGAACCCAGGGCCTCACACTTGCATGCTTTGCAAGTGCTGGACCACTGAGCTTCACCCCCAGACCATTTTTTTTTACCTTTTTGAGGCAGGGTCTTGCTAAATTACGCAGACTGCCCCTGTTCTCGAACTTAAGATCCTCCTGCCTCCGCCTCCCAAGCCGCTGGGATCTATTACTTCTTATAACTGCATGTAAATCAGGAATAACTTCAAAATGACAATTATATACGCACTGGATAAAAATATTGTTGCTGTTGTTGTTAGGTGCCACTTAGTTTTCAATGGCTGATTGTTTTAGGATTGTTTCAGGAGTGGATTGCCATGTCTTTCTCCTTGAATAAAAATATGGGTAAACTATAATGCATAAGAAAAAATCCACAGTAATACAGGAAGGAATGGAAGAAGAAGTGTCAGAGGAGAAGGAGGAAAATGTGAAAATAAGCCAAGAAAAATGAAAAAAGGAATATAAATAAATTTTTCAACAGTAACCTATAAACAAAGGTATATAGAGTGAATCAACAAAGCTAAAATGTCATGTCTTGAAAAGTTAATACATTTATAAAATCCTATCAAGACTGCTCAAGAGTAAAATACATAGAAAATCAATGTTAGCAATGAAAAATGAGAACATTATTAGATATAATCTAGATGTTATAAGTGTAATGAGACATATTGAACAAATTGATGCCGCAGATTAATGGTAGAAGAGTTGTCAGAAAACTCAATTCATCCAAAGTTAGATAAGAACATATTTAAAAAATCTAATTAGCCTTAAGTCATGACTTAAATCATGAATTTCTAATTAAAAACCTTTTCACAAGTAAAACTTCATGATCAGTTAGTTTCACTGAAAAATCTATTTAAGGAAAAATAATATAAAATACACAAACATTTTCTAAGGATACATAAAAGTGACTTTTCTCCTCCTGTATGTGACTCATATGAATAAAGCAAAATCTGACAAAAATATTATGAGAAAGAAAAATTATAGACCAATCTCTCTCATGACATGTTGTAAAAATTCCTTGTATTGAGTAACTAATCTAGAAATATTAACAAAGACGTGTGTTAAAAGCAAATTTGAATTTCTTTCACTATCTTTAATGATGTGGATCAATTCTACTTACATAAGGTTGAGAGAAAGACGCAATAAAAATAAATTGTTAGTTTTGTATGCTCCTATTCATGTAAAATAAGAACGTGGAAAACCAATCCAGGATTTTTAATATGAGAATTGTGATAATATCTGTGAAGTAGTGGATAATTATTGGAAATAATCACAAGAGCTTCTAGAAATATAGCAAATCTCTATTATTGACCTGAGTACTGGTTATATGAATGCAAACAATGTTATGCTACATTACACTTATCTAAATATTTTTTTAGAAAAATCTAGAAATTTAAGTAGTAAGTACCTGAACACATTGGAACACAGACTTCCAATGGAGGAAAAAGTGAGTCAAAGCTTATATGTTAGTGCTACAAAGGTAGTGCTGTTGAGAGAAATGATTTTTTTTTTCTTTTTGGGACAGGGTCTTGCTAAATTATGCAGACTTCCTCTGGCCTCGAACTTGCGATCCTCATGGCTCCTCCTCCCAAGCTGCTGGGATTACAGGCATACGCCACTGCGCCCGGCTGGAGAGAAATGATTTTTGAGAAGAAAATCAGTTTAAGAATTGGATGGAAAAGCTAGATTTAAACAAACTGACTTTAAGATAATATTCCATTATCCTCAAATAAATGTTTAAGCTATTTGATATTAGCACTAAAATAAAAACTGAAACACATTTTTGTGTGAGGCAAAGTATATAAGTACATAAAAGTTTAAAAAATATCCTGTAGAATCCCCCGCCCCTTTTTTTTCCGGTACTAGTACTGGGAGTTGAACCCAGGGCTTCACACCTGCTTGCTTTGCAAGTGCTGTACCACTGAGTTGCACCCTCAGCCCATTTCTTTACTTTTTCTTTCTTTCTTTCTTTTCTTTTCTTTTCTTTCTTTCTTTCTTTCTTTTTTTTTTTTTTTTTTTTTTTTTTTTTTTTTTTTTTTTTTTTTTTTTTTTTTTTTTTTTTTTTTTTTTTTTTTTTTTTTTTTTTTTTTTTTTTTTTTTTTTGAGACAGGATCTCACTAAATTACACAGACTGACTCTGGTCTCAAACATTCGATCCTCCTGCCTCTGCCTCCTGAGTCATTGGGCTTACAGGCGTGTGCTACTGCGCCCAGCTCCTTTAGAATTCTTAGTTAAGGATAGAAAGAGAGCAAGCCAGCAAAAGAGCATTTTTTAAAAGTGAAAGATAGCCATAATTTGGTTCTCTTTACTTACACTCCATATTGCAAACCAGCTAATGAAGTTGGTTTTAAGGATTTCTCATTGAAATGTGGACTATGTAAATTGAAGGATAACTATTTTGACATGTGACAATGTGTCCTAGCTACACATTGCCCAATGACTGGTTTTGGCAATAAGTAGCATAGATTTTAGGGAAAGAAAATACAAAGACCTTGTGTTCCCAGAAGGCTTTTTGCAAGATTGAGGAATTATTTGAATGGGGTACTATTAAATATATGAAAAGAAGTAGCAGTTTGTGCATAATGATGTTGTGCCAAGTTTTATTTGAGGGGCAATAAATGGTACAATTGTACTAGTGAACTTAATTCATTTTGAGAACAGTATGGGATTAAATTTGCAATCGACTGTTGAAAAGAGATGCTGGAATATATTATTTTAGCAAGTCTCTCTCATCAATCTTTATCATTTCAGAAAAATCCCATTTACTTATCAATTAGTGGGCATACTGAAACATGCTTTTGCAAAAAGTTTTTACTTTTTTTTAACTCATTTTATCTCATTCCTTCTTTATACCATGCCAAATATTATCTATTTTCTCACTAGAATCTCAGAGATTGTATCGGTCTTTAGCGTATAGTGGGGCAGGATGGTAGGGAAAAATAAAAGAAAAAGACAACCTTTCTTTATATGTGTTTTGCTCCCAGGACAAAAATATCATCTCTGAAGATAGTTTGCTTTCATGAAAGGGGATTAGAGCAAATCTTTCATCTTCCAGATCTCCATGGGCTGCGTTCTCTGCTTTCAGAGTCTTAATATTATTGGCATCTGTGGTGTTCTGGTCACTGATATTTGTCCAAATGTTCACCAAGGTTTCATAGGTTTTCAAGCAATATTTTATTTTGTTATCAACTCTTCCCACCTGCCAATTAAAAAATCACTTAAGAGTGATTTAAACCCAGCCTTAAATCCAGCCTCCTTTTTTTTATTATCCCCAGACCTCTAGCTGAAAGATCACAATAGAAAAGCTCTTCATGCTTGTCTTCACATTTTCTCCAACATCTTCCTAAATACCATCCATTGTGTGAATAGGATTGACAGTTGTCTATAATCACTGCAACAGATGGATCTTGAAAAGATTTCTAAGTTTAGATTTTTTGTATGCTTATTTTGCCATATAAAAGGAGAAAAAATAGAAAAACATATTCTCCTTTTGCCAATGCAAAAATAGCTATTATATTTGTATGAAAGAAGAGGCCTATTTAATATCTTTTCTTCAGAGTGACTGTAGAATCCAGCTAATATTTCAAATGTCTGACATATACTTTATTCAATTCTAAATCTGAGATCAAGTAACTTAATAATTTAAACTCTAGCCTTTTTAATTATAAGCATGTTGAACTAATCTACATTGCAATGATGCCCTTTTCCAAAAATAAGCAAAACATGAATGTAGATATCAAATGTTTCAGTTTTTATCTTTGAACTCATCCTTATTGTTTAATGCAATCAATAGTGATTCTGACAAAGAAAAGAATATCCATTAAATTGCAGGTGATATCATATTGTAGATAGGTGGAGTGCAATAGATATATCAACAACAATAAGAAGGTTACAACTAAATTAAATTCAGTGAAATGGAAATAAGTTTAAAAGTGTGATATTTAATGCTTTCATATCAAAGCCATTAAAAAGAATGAAATCAATAATGGGAGCCAGAAGATACCATAAAGCATGATGCCTAGCAGGCTCAATATGAGAATATGCTTTTCCTTTATTTCATTTTTTTATTTATACAGTGTATGTTATGATTTAGATCTAAGTGTCCCCCAAAGGTCATGTGTTTGAACATTATGTCCCCAGGTGATGGTGCTATCGTAGAAGGTTAAGGAACTTTGAGAGGTGGAATTTAACTTGGAGGAAGTGAGTCACTGGAGGTGAGGGGCAGCTTTTGGAGGTTTTTATCCAGACCCCTGGTGCTGGTAAGCTTTCTCTCTTCTCTGCTTTCTGATTATGAAATTGTATAGCTGTCTATAATAGGCCATGCTCCATGCCATTGCCATTCCTGAACCACCAAGTTATCCTCTAACCATGAACTCCCAATAAATATTTCCTTCAATAAGTTTAGTTTGGTTGGTTTCTCTGCCACAGCAGTGACAAACTGACTAATTCAGAAAGCTGGTACCAGAGAGTGGGGGAGTTGCTGTGCAGAAATCTGACCATGTGGTTCCTAGGCTGTTGTATCTCGTTAGTAAGAGTAGTTTGGAAGAGTTTAGAATTTTGGGCTAAAGAAGCCCTGGGATGCAGTAAACAGAGGTTGAGGGTCAGTTCTGGTGAGAGTTTGGAAGACCAGAAGGCCTTCTCAGATAAAAACGTAAATGAGGCTCACAGGGGTTGAGAGAAAAATAAGGACTCTATTGGTCATTGGACTACATGTAATTTGTGTTGTATTCTAACACAGAGCTTACCTGTAATTTACTCATGTCCTTAAGATTCAGGTGAAGCTGAATTCAAAAGTAATGGATTAATTAATTTTGTGGAGAAAATATCACGAGGGTGGTAGGATACAGAATGTGTGGCATGGTTGTATCTTGCTGTGTTTAGCCAGATTTATGAAGAAGAAACAGATCAAAAGGCACAGAAATAAAAGATCTTAAAAATACTCAGTATGCTCAGCAGTACAGCATTTGCAAATTATGCAAGTGTGAGGCCCTGGGTTCAACCCCCAGTACAGGGGAAAAAAAAACCATGCAGCTTAAAAAGGGAAAAAATGTAGCGTGTCTAAGGTTACTTCAGACAAGGCTGGTTCCAGTAAGTAGGACTTAATTGTTAAAGAAACAAGTGACAGTAAGAAAAGCCAAGTACTTTGCATTGGGACAATAAACGCGGCCTGGAGGAACAGATGAAGTTGGCTAGAGTCTTCCCATCTGAGGCCCCGGGGTGTGAAAGGAGTGTGTCTGAAAAGACAATGCCTCTGGCATCCCTGGTGGCACCCAGGCGATTTCTCACCCAGGAAAATGGTTTCTCAGCCTGGGCATATAGAGAGTGCTGCTGTAGCTGTGGTTCAAAAAGGTGAAGCTACCTCTACATCTAGCAGCAGCCCTTACTGATATCCAGCTGGTGCCGATTGCAGGCATGAAAGATGCAAGCTCTACCACTGTGGTGTCTGATCCCATCAGATCTTGGAAACTAAGCAGGGTCGGGCCTGCTGAGTACTTGGGTGGGAGACTGCTTGGAAACACCAAGTGCTATAGGCTTGGGAGAAGGACCTGGCAACCCACTCCTCGTCCTGCAAGAAATCAGCCACTGAAAACCCTATGAGCAGCAGAGAAGCTCTGACAATAGTGTTTCATCTGTTGTACATAGGGTCCCTATGAGTCTGACATCCACTTGATGGCATCTAACAACAACAACAACAACAACAACAACAAGAGGCTGTCACCAAAGTTGTAGAAGGTAGCCTTTGAGGCCAGGCAAGGTTTATGAGGGAATGCAGAGAATGCCAGAAGGGCTGTTGTGTGAAACAGTGAAGATGGAGCTTAAGCAGGAACAGAAATTTGAGATTATTGGAGATGCTAACATCTTGAAACGTCTGCCAAGAAAATCAGCCAGCAAGAAGTGAAGCTAGTCCAGAAGGGCCATGTGTGCCACAAATTGTAGGCCTAATGGGTGGAGCTGCATAAGCCTGTTTGAGCCCAGATGATGTCAGATGATGTTGCATATGTCAGATATCAGAATTGAGCCAACAGGATCTGTTTGTCCAGTATATTATCAGTCTTGCAATGAACCAGTCTTTCTTTTTAGTATCCCAATTCCTCCATTTTGGAATGGGAATACTTACTCTGTGGCATTGTATTCTGGACCTATCTAATGTCTTGCAGGGGTCCACAGCTGAGTTTGCCTTGAGTCTAGGTGGAGACTTTGGACTTAGATTTTTGAACACAGATGAAGCTGTTAAGGCTTTGAAGACTAAGTTGGACTAAATGCACTGTGCATTATGAGATGAGCATGACGTTTGGGGGTCAATAGCAGGGTGTTGTGGTTTGGCTCTAAATGTCCTCCAAAGATCACATTTTTGAATATTTAGTCTCCAAGGTGGTAGCACCATCCTGGGATGTTATGGAACTTTGGAAGGCAGGATCTCACTTGGCAGAAATGAGTCACTGGGGATGGGCCTTTGGAGGTTTTCTATCTGGATCTCTGGTTCTGGCACGCTCTCTTTGCTCTTTCTTGATCACAAAGATGTGTGGTCATCTGCCATGGGCCATGGCCAGGCCTGCCCTACCACCATTATGGAGTGATCCTCCAATTGTGAGCCCCCAGTAAATATTTCCTTCCATAAATTTGCTTTGGTTGGTTTCTCTGCCATAGCAATGATGAGCTGACTAATGCTATGCATATGAAGTTGTTGTTAGGTGCCTTCATGTCAAGTCCGACTCATAGCAATACTATGTGCAACAGAACAAAACACTTCTCAATACAGTGCCATACCTGGCACTGTGTCAGTGCTTCTCTGCTGTTCATGGGGTTGACAGTGACTGTTTGCTTCAGAATAGTTTCAGGAGTGGGCTGCTAGTTCCTTCTACCATTTTATCATTCTGGGTATTGACCCACGGCCTCAGAGAGCATAGAGTAGCACTCTACCACGTGAACTAAACCCCAACCCCCACAATGTATATAGTGGGAGGGAATATTGGATAAATCAGCTTAAAGCTTGGACTTTATGTACAGATGTTTAAAGCTCAATACTGTCATTTTCTGACTTCCCACTTGATATTTCTCTGCTTCAGGTACCTTATCTGTAAGATAGTAATTAAAATGATTTTATTTTGTGCAGTTATTATAAAAATCAAATCAAATATTACAAAAATATCAGAATCCCTTATGCTTAGTATTTTGCTTTATCTTTATTACCCTATTGTTATCACTGTCATGAGATCATCAGTGGCACTCCTACCTGATATTATTTGGATAAAGTTTCATTTGCTGGAATCTTGGTTATAGTGTAGTAAGTGAGAGATGGTGGAACCTTTGAGAATTGGAGCCTAGGAGAAGATGATTGGGTCACTGGGGACACTGCCTTTGGAAAAAAATTATTGTGGTTTTCCTGTCAACCCAGTTAATTCTTACAACAGTGACCCCTTCTCCATGAAGCTATTTCAGGTTTTACTTCTCTTTCATGATGTCATGCATCCAAGAGTGCCCTTACAAGAAGCTGAACAGGTGACATTCACTTGATTTTGACTTTCAGTCTCCAAAACTGTGAGCAAAATAAACCTTTTGCTATTATAAAGTACCCAGCATGAACTATTTTGTTATAGCAATAGAAAATAAATTACTACATTGAGTAAAGCCAAAAAATGTTTTATCAGCCCATATACAATGCAATCCACACCTTTTCGACAGTCTTGGAGGGCTACAATATCTGGTATAGATTAGAATCACATGTGGATTAAATTCATATGAGAAACCTGGTTTGGGAGCTCTCAACTGTAAATCCAATTTGTATATGATTCTAAATCCTCCTCTGATTTTGTAGCCCTCTAAAACTACTGAAAGTGTGCAGATTAGATTCAAGAATATATGGTATTTATGGACCTGTTAGGTATTCCATCCAATTCTTTGTACCATGATACCGCAGTCTACTCCTTTTTCTCTTATATCTAACTATTCATATCTCCTTTCTTTTGTTTTCTTTATAACCTCGCATTCCTCCACTAAAATTGTAATTATTTATTGTATATTTATTATGACCTAGGTTTTTAGAGGGATGCACTGATAAATATACCAGTCTCTGCCCTCATGTAGTTTTTATGGAGAAGTGAACAAGGGTGAGAAAGCCAGAGATAGGACGGGGAAGGACAGAGAAGAGAATATGTCCTTCAAAACACATCAGCTGAGATAAAAATACTAGTGATTAAGGTGAAAAGTAGCAAAGAGTTGTCCTTTATTAAAAAGAATGTGAAAATATTTAGAAGTGTTAGAAACTGTTGTGAGTTCAAGGGACTTAAACAAGTTTGGTAGGGTTAAATTTTCAAATGTGTTTGTTGTTAAGTAAAGATGCAGATGGCTAAAGACAAAAAGAAAAGATTGTACAAGTCTGTAGGAAACCAAACACTCAGAGTTTTAAAAAATATTTTAAGGCATTAAGATTTTATTCTAAATGAAATAGGGAAAAATTGAAGTGTTTTAAGAGCCATCACTGTTTCTGACTTGAGTTACCGCAATCATTTACAAACTCACTTCATTGCTTCCTGTCAGGCCAGAGTGATAAATTTGAAAACACAATCCTGGCCACGTTGCTATGCTGTTTAATAGTTTTCAGCAAGTCTTCAGAGTCTAAAGGCTGTGTGCATTCTTCTATGGAAACAATGCATAATAAGTACTTTGTCACGTGTCATTCCTACTCACCACATGAACCCCTTGAGGGCGACTATCTAATTCGTGTATCACTAGCATCCAGCTCAATGTCTGATACATGCTAGTTGCTCAAAGCTAATAATGAATTTAGCCATCAGGGATGATTAAAATTTGAATTAGAGAAATGGATTAAATACCTTTGAGGGCTTTTTGGAGCCATAATTGTATGATTCAAATTGCTTATAAGCAGAGTTTTGTCCCTGGGTCACCAACATCAGCATTGCCTAAAAACTTGCTTAAAAAGATAAATAATTGATATTTACACTAGATCTATGGAATCAGAGACTCTGGGGGAGCACCCTGCGATCTGTGTCTTAAAAAGCCCTGCAGGTGATTCTATTGCACAGTAAGGTGCCAGACCTCTCTATATACTATTAATGTCTCTGTAGGGAGAGGATTTGTTTTGTGACATAAATGAGCCACCACTGTAAAACTGCTGTAGATTATTAATAGGTCCTTAACTTGTTTTCCTTTTTCTTGAAGGTATAACATATGATACTTCTACTGGTGCTAAGTGGAATATTTTCTGTGGGTTCAATAAGAAAGTCTCTTTAAATATGTTCAAAATTTGAGGTTGAGTTAATTTACTTGCTCTTTTCCATTATTCTTTATAAAACTTCAGGCTTAGTAAAACATCTGATAAGGATTCAGAACCTGCCTTCTAACTCAGTTATTTATTGACTTAGTCTTGCAAATAAATGGAGAACTTTGCTATAGAATGGTTGTAGAGCTATTAATTAGCAACAGAGTTCAGATAAAAAATCAGAAATGACAATTTGGAACTCAGAGAGTAGAAAACAACCCAATCTCCCTTACTGACTCAGGCATTCCTTTGACATCTGGAGCAGTGAGTCAGACATAATATAATCCACAACAATGATTTTATTTTCCCATAACTTGTTAGCAGTATTACTGGGTTGCCATTGCTGACTTTGTTTGCTTTCTTTTCACTCACAAGCATATTGTAATTTCTTGTCCTCTTAATTGCATTATGAACATTCTTTGGAAAGGTAAATACACTAAGGTCAAATTGAAATAGCAGTGTCATCCTGAATAAATTGGTCAACATCTTGTTATAAATTCCTGCCTCACAATGCTCATAACAATTAGATGATTTCTACAGTGGAAAAGTTTTACAAAATATAATCGATAAAGTACTTAAAGTTTCTGTTCACTTAGTGAATAGGAATCAACCAAAACAAACAACAAAAGCAGCCTAGATACTGTAGTCTGTGTATTAGCACATAGTTTTTAAACATATACTAAACTACAATGCTTTAAATTAATTATTATTTTACTTTTTGCTCCAGAATAAGAAGTAACAGATACAGTCATTCATTAATCAACTACACAGACTCAAAGCATCTTGAACTGAGAGGTATAATTTGATCCTTTGCTCCTCCCATACATTCTGCAGGATTCAGTTAAAATCCAGAGAGATTATATGACTTTTCTGAGGGTAATTTGTGGCAGTCACAAGTAGAAAACAATTGTTTTGATTCCAAGTTTAGTGGTGTTAAAGAAAACTGTGGGGCTCCTCTCTTGTTGGATCAGGACTCAGAGCTCCACTTTCACTCTATGGACCCTCAGGACTAGGAGAGTGTGGTGAAGTCAGGAATGGCTTTGGGAAGCCTTCTGGAAACAAATCTTAACTTTATTGTACAGCTCTTAAGTGTTATAGCTCATGGGTGTTACAGCATCTTTGCATGTGGTCCTGCAGGGCATCCCTCCCAGGCTCTTCTCTTTCCAAATGCTGCTCTTGATGACTGCTCCTGAAGATGTCTTGTTGGTGTTGATCTGAGGGCTCTTCTCCGCTGATCTGCTGGCAATGGGATGACCTCTCTTCTCTTGATGGTCAGTGGAATTGACTCCCAGCAGCCACTGCTCTCTTGTGCTCCATGTCTATATACTCTCTGGGTCAACTGTTTAGAATCTGTAACATCTTAACTGCTCTAATGGGTCAATTGACCAATCAGGAGATAGATGCAAATGAGATGAAATGAGGTGACGAATCATAGGGTGTTCTTTGGGTAGTCAGTCAGGGGACAGGGTGAGAATAGGGTGTAACCAATCAGGTGATAGGAGATTTGAGAGGGCAGGGACCATCTTGGTGGGCTCAATGCCAAAAAGCCCAGGATATAGGACAGAGGTTATTGGGGCCATTTCGCCCTGGGTAATAGATCTTAGATCCCTAGGTGGGCTAGATAGGCCTCAGCCCAAGTGGTCCCCTCTATCTCCCCTGGGGTCATCCCTACAGAAAACATTTATTAAGGTAGAAATGTTTAGGTAATATTTATGACACCATAGAGAACAGGGAGAAATTGTTGTTTTCTTGGGAAGTCATTTTTGAAATGTTGTATGATATGATAATTCTTAAAAACATTTTGGGATTTTAACTGCATTTTCAATTTTCTATGTTCTAAAATCTGAATTTGAGGTACATATTAAGGTGAGCAAGAAGGAAGAAGTATGTAGCTCAGGCTATCATACACTTTCCAGTTCTGTGTGTAGCAGAGGGAGCCAATTCATTAATTAGAACTACAAATTTTAGAAAAGAAAATAGTAGCCCACCCAAGTTCTTTTCTTTTTGTTCAGAAATGAATATAGTTCATTAAATGCCCTTTTATTAAATCACAAGTAGTATTGCTACTGTTCATGGTCATTAGGTACAGCAGGTAATAAAATTAAGAAAAGTTCCTGCTTTAATCAAGCTCCATCCTAGTGGAGGGAGTGAGAAAATAGATAATACATTGGGAAAATGTATAGTGTATAATATGCATGATGTAGCTATGAATATTAAGACAGAAAAAGAAAGAACAAGAAGTGCAGAAATAATTTAGTATATATTTGAAATAGAAAGGTCAAGATCATACTTGGAAAATATGCAAAAGAGAAAGTACTTTTGCCATTTTTGTTGTTGTTAGGTGCCGTCTAGTCGGTATCCGACTCATAGCGACCCTCATAGGGTTTCATTGGCTCACTGTTTTGGGATTGCCTTGGGAGTGGATTGCCAGGTCCTTGTCCCATTTTTGTGGTGCTGAGAATTGAACTCAGGACCTCAGAGACTGCAGCACAGTGCTCTACCAACTGAGCTAAATCCCATAGTATACCTTAAAATGAAAAACAAGACATCAGCACAAAGGCATTCAGGCAAAAGAGGGCCTGGCATGTTCAAGGGACAGAGAAGAGGCTAGTATGGCCAGAAGAAAGGAAGCCAGAGGAAGTGTGAATAGGAGAACAAAGAGGATTCAATCCATTACTGCCTTTCACATTTCTTTTCTAGATTCTTCTTTTCTCTTGGTTTAATTGTTGTGTATAACCATTAAACTAACCCTTTGCCATTCAGCAGCTATATTCCCCATTCATAAGGAAGGCATGGGATCTTGAGAGATACAGAGCAAATAGGGGTAGGTGTGGCTTCAGCAGGGCCCATGTTCTGTCAACCTTTTGTAGTTTGCCAAGAAGAACTCCTATTTTCTGTGGCGCCCACCATTGTATTCATACCTAATTTTATTCCAGCACGGAATTTCTGAACTTCTTTTTAAAATTCCATGGATGGCAGGCATAAAACAAAAATCTAAGATATAGACAGTGGATTTAGTGCATAAAGCCTGTCATAATAAGCTAGTTGCTGATTAAATTTTAAAAATGCATTTGTAGAAAATTTTGCCTTATTTTACATGTACATCTGGAGTGGAGCCCAAGAAGACTCAAAATTCAGTACAAATTTGAGAATTATAATGCTATTTGAGATGTAGTAAAAAAAAAACCTTGGAAATTTGCTTTCATATTGTTTCAAATATTATTTGCATGAATATGAATACTGTTGAGAAGTTTAGTATGGTATAATTAGTATAAAAATATCAAGACTGATTTTAGATTTTCTTCCCCATGTCATATTTAATATTAAATTATTTTCACTAAGCCTTTTTGTTTTCTTTTTGCAGTACAGTGGATCAAACTCAGGCCTTCCCACATGATGAGCATGTGCTCTGTCAAGGAGGTACACCATCATCCCTCACTAAGACATTGTGAAAGACATACTAATATTTCAGTATGCCTAATGTTATTCTTGTCACCTTACTAATTTTAGAGACTAGGAAAATTGAAAGGCAAAAATAAAGCAAAACAAAACAAAAATAACAAAAACCACAGCTCTTTATCCCAGTTCAATATCCTAAATGATTTTTTTTAATAGTAAAAGTAACCTGACATCTTTCCATATGGAGGTCACAGAAAACAAAAGCACATTTTCTAAAATGCAACTAAGTTCTGTGCTAGCATTATTTTCTCTTGAATTCAGCCACTCATTTTTGTCTAGGTATGTGTGTGTGCATGTGTATATGTGTGTGTGTGTGACAAGTTGTCATGACTACAGGTCTAGTGGTAACTAAGGGCTTTTGGATCACAAAGCCCTACATATTGCTCTAACTTTTCCCTTATAACCTTGAGAATGCAGCTTGACTTCTGGAAGCTCTTGCCTCATAATCATTAAATTGGTAAAACACTATCAAATCCACTAGCGTAACATAAAAATTAAAACAAGATGATATGTAATGATACCATGTATCTTAATAGGACGTGATGAAGATTAGATGAATATATATGAGTTGCCAGATAAGTGCCTTCATGCAGCAAGCACTCAGTGAGTGCTAGCTGTAGTCATTAATACTTTGTTAGTTAAATGGTGAACTTGTTTTTATCAAATTAGACATTCATTTTAATTATTGGACATATCCTAATGTTCTTTAATGTTGTTCTTAATTTAAGCAAGGTCATTTGCACTGTCAACATACCAGCACCTGGACTACTCCTTAAGTTTGAAAAAGAGAAAACTCAGGCCAAGAGGACACCATCTCCAGCTCACACATATTAGTATTTGTGTTGTGTGTTTCCATATGAAGCCAAAATTCACACCTGAGAAATGTTGGGCTTTTTACTTTTGCCAATATTTTTTGGCATTATAATACTTTGGGATATATATATATATATATATATATATAGTTGTTGTTGTTGTTGTTAGGTGCCGTCGAGTCGGTGAGTCGGTATCCGACTCATAGCGATCCTTATAGGGTTTTCAATGGCTGACTGTTCCGGGATTGCCTTGGGAGTGGATTGCCAGGTCCTTCTCCCATTTTGGGGGTGCTGGGAATTGAACTCAGGACCTCAGAGACTGCAGCGCAGTGTTCTACCAACTGAGCTAAATCCCAGCCCATATATATATATATATATATATATATATATATATATATATATATATATGTAGTTTTGATTTTTAAATCTCCTTTTATTAGTAAATGATAATGGTATACAGAGTAATACAGCATTGGTTTTTTCAATTATGTATCCATTACATTAATCCTGGCAACACTTTCTTCAACCCACAAGGTTTATGGAGACTTATGGCTAATATGTAGTAAAAGTCCAATGTATACTTGGATTATATTCCTCTACTATTGTAACATCAACCAGAATGAATTCATACCACTTAATATGAGTTCCAGAATTATCAAAGCACTTTCTCATGTGTGATTTTATTTATTTTTTCATTCATTCATTCATTTAGAGATAGAGTCTCACTCTAGCTGAAGCAGCCCTGGGACTCACCATGTAGCAAAAGCTGGCCTTGAACTCACAGCAGTCTTCCTGCCTCAGCCTCCCAAATAATGGGATAACAAGCATGTGCTACCATGTCCAGCTCCACATGTGTGATTTTATTTAATCTTCCCAAGAACTCTACAGTTCCCAGTATTCAAGTGCTTTGGGTTTCTCAGTTACTGGCCCAAAAGCTGAGCAAGTAACAGCCAGTGCATTTACATGACTACATATAGGACATGAACTCCTGTATGATTTGGGAGGCTGAGGTGGGATCATGGTGAGTCTGAGGCCAGAGGCAGCCTGCACAATTTAACGAGATCCTATCTCAAATTAAATAATAAAAAAATGAGGCTGGGGTGGAGCTTAGTGGTAGAGCACTTGCCTAGCTTTTGCAAGGCACTGGGTTCCACCCACCAAGTACTAAGAAAAAGAAAGAAAAAGAAGGAAAGAGGACACAAAATAAAAATGGTGTTCAAGAAGTTAGCATTAGTCCAAGTAGAGAGGGACCAGGACACATGCACAGCAAATGCTTAGTAGTCTAGGATGTGAGAAATCTCAGAAACAGACAAGCAAGAAGAGAATGCTTTTCATAGGTGAGGGTGGGTAGGAAAAGGAAAAAAATAAAACAAAGACACTAAAAGGAAAAAAATGATAAAGAGGAGATGGAGAAGAGAATTTAGTTTGAATCAATGAGTTCTGACTGATGTGTCCCCTTTAATATTAATTATTGTAAACAATTGGTTGCTTCCATAATATAATTTTTTCTTGCTCTGACACATAAAGTTTCTTATTTTTCTCTCTAAACATTCCTTTGTTAAAATTATGGTTGTTTTGAAACAGAAAGACCAGGTTGGATATGCATATATGGATTATAAAAAGTAGCTCTTTTAAAAATTTATTTAAAAATTGGCAAAGTACAAACAAAAAAGGTACAAATACAGTTCAGAGTGAATCTTACATGACATATAAGCAACTCATGGAGTGATTCAATCACGTTAGCCTACAGAAATTCTTAATTACAATTACTTTTAATCGAACAGTCATTGGAGCTTAGATGCATTCCATCAATTAAAAAGAGATGGAAGGAATATAAACACAATGCATGTGGTATAAAATTTTCAGTTTTCTACACTTATTTTTTGTAAGAGTCGCAGTGCAGATATGTGTAAGTTGACCTAAAATAGAGCCAAGTTATTCAATAAACCAATTCTTTATGCAGAAAAGCTTTAAAGACACTCATCAACAAGGATTCCATCAAAAAACCTTTGAAAGAATAAACTGCATAATGAGAATTTAAAGTTCCAGCAATACTCATTAGTGTATTCCACTGCATCATTGATTCCACTAGTATCAATTGCTTTCAGTTAGGTGAATTCTTGAGTGTTTATTGGAAAGGACTAATAAACCACAATCAATTTTCTTTTTAACCTCACAAGGGTAGCTTTAATGAATTAAATGCTCTTTCCCCTGCCTTCTACTTCAGGTATATGACTAGAAATAATACCTTGAATATTGACTTTTATAAGTATCTTTTCTCAAAAATAAGAATACAGAAAAAACATATAAATATAAAACATACAATATAGAAATATCATTGTACCTGGGAAACTCCAAGGATGTGCCTTCCCTTGAGATTCAGAGCTGCAACAAGATCAGGCTATGAAAGGCATTTTGTGCTGCCCATTAACAAATTCAATTTGCCTCAAGTTTACTGATATGTTAATATGTATACTTTCTAAAACACAAATAGGTAGACAGACACATAGGTAGATAAATAGATAGCATGTGTGCCCCAAATCAATGCTGTCAATTGTCTGACAATTACAGAGAAAAATACTCTTAAACTGATATTAATATTAATCCTTTAATCTTTTGTTTGAGGCTATTCTCTTACCCCATTTGGGGACAGATATATTATATCTCTGCTTAATGACAAAATTAAAATGCATTTATAAAATGAATAAAGTATTAGACTAAAACTTACAAAAGAAAGGTTTGTGGAAATTATAAAATTATTCCTGTTGGCATCTTGTTTTTCAATTTAAATTTGTTATAAAATGAAATCGAACTTTCAGTTATTAAGTATGATGCTTAACACATAATTTTAAAAAATACTGAAGATATTTAGAAAATAATTAACTAAACACTTCGATTTTGTCTTGAAGGATTTAGTTTTTATATAAAAAGGAACTGATAATATCAATCTAATTATCTGCACAAGTGCAAATGATGACATTTTGTTGAATTTGTGGTTGAGATTTTCCAAACTCACATGGAAATCTTTCCATGAAAGGCAATTTTGAAGAATACTAATATGTGGTGTCTACATTAGTTGTGTAATTATAAAAAAAAAACACTTTCTCTTATTAACATAAAAATATAAAATACTGCCTTATAACCACAAAATAAAGTTTCCATGAAAGCATCTGTCAAAATCCCAGGCATCAACACATAATCTTTCTGCAAAGTGAGACATAAAATTTACACATCATTGTTGAGATTAGGAGGAATTGATTTTCATTCAGAACTGAGTTTAGATAGCTCACCCTTTCTGAAATTCTCCATGAGCTTATTGGGATCCTGAGGTAAACTGCTTACTAAAATGTCAAATTTTTGTATAGGAACACAAAATTTTATGTTTTCTGGGCCTAGAATGTGTTTGATACAGAGTAAATTCTATTTGATGTTGGCCTAGAGTCTTTAAGGCAGTGATTATGAATGATCATTTTATAATTTTCTGGGAGTACATTTTTTGAAAGGCTAAATTTAAAATTATATGTGACAAAGCTGACAAATTATAATAAATCATAATATATAGTGATTCATAACTTTGGAAATCTAAAGGACACATTCAGCTGTATGCTAGAAAATTTTTTCCTTTTACTTTTTTAAGACAGGGTCTTGCTAAATTATGCAGACTGCCTGTGATCTGGAACATGTGATCCTCCTGTATCCGCCTTCAGAGCTACTGGGATTACAGGTGTGCACCACCATGCCTGGATGCTTGTTGTTTTTGTTGTTAGGTGCCGTCGAGTCAGTATCCGACTCATAGCGACCCTCATAGGGTTTTCAATGGCTGACTGTTTCGGGATTGCCTTGGGAGTGGATTGCCAGGCCCTTCTCCCATTTTTGCAGTGATGGGAATTGAAATCAGGACCTCAGAGACTGCAGCGCAGCGCTCTACCCACTGAGCTAAATCCCAGCCCAGCCTGGATGCTAGAAAGTTTTAATAACTCATGTCACTGCTTACTTCTTCCTTCAGACTGCTTGCTTTTGAGTTCAGGATCCTGACTTTGTAATATATATGTTGTTGTTAAGTGCTATTGAGTCAGGTCCGACTCATAGAGACTCTTATGTAAAACAGAAGGAAACACTCCTTGACCCTGTGCCATGTCTGGCATTATGTCAGTGATCCTCTGCTATTCATAGGGCTTCAAATGGCTGTGTTTTGGGACTGCTTCTGGAGTGGATTGCCATATCCTTCTCCCATTTTTGCAGTGCTGGGGATAGAACCCAGTGCTTCAAAGAGCACAAAGCAGCACTCTACTAAAGTACTGAGCTAACTAACCCCCAGCCCACGTAATACACACACACACACACACACACACACACACACACACACACACACACAAATATCAATTGAGAAATATTAACATCAAATGCAGATTTCAATGTGAAAGCATATTCAGTATGCCATCCATGTATGATTATTTGATATTTTAAGTTCTCTTAAATTGTCATACAGAATTAATGTAAATTTTTATAGTAATCTCTGAAGTTTAATCACATGAAACTGTTATAATTTACCAAATATGTTAGCAATTAACTGCAAGGAAAACTTTCAAGGACAGTAAATACACAGGACAAAGTTTGCTACTGAGAATTTACTCATTGAAATTGAGAAACTTCATCCACTTTCCATAAATAAATATCACTGTGCTGACTGACAGAACTGTAAATTTCTATCCATACTGAATAATAAGTCTTTAGGAAAACTACCATTTAGTAAAATGTAAAACAGTTCATTTAAAGTGAACATAGTCTATATGAGCTGATAATTTTAGGGCAGTTGTCAACAGTTTCTTCAGGGATAAATTTATCAGTCTTTGGTCCTCTATAAAGATTTCTTGTCCTCTGCAGCCACATAGTTGGCTTTTGCCTGGAGGGGACAATATTAGGCTGTTTATGGCATCTTGAACTTTCCAAGGAATGACCACTATAATAAATGAATGCCTGTGGCTAGCCCACCTTGTGGTTTACATTCAGGAAGACTAAGTTGTAGTTATGGTAAGGTAATGATCCTGCCTTACAGTGTTTCAGGCCAGGCCCTCCATGTGTATGTTCCATTTTAATCTGTAGAGGCCAGCAACTCAGGAACCACTGTGGCATTGGACAATTTTGCTGAGTCTGTGTTGAGGAGGAGCAGATAGTAATCGTACTTAATGGTGCATTCACTCTCTCTAATAGAGCTGAATACTTAATCTACGCCTCAATCCATTTGGCTAAGACTTGCATTTAGATAAACTGTTTAATTGGAGTGTGTGTGTATGTGTGTGTGTGTGTGTGTGTGTGTGTGCACATGAGTGTGCTCGCATGTGTGTATTGTGTGTACTTGTGGTTTTTTAAAACTCTACAAAAATTGTACAACTAACATTTCTGAGGAAATATCTCTGCTTGCTTACATGTTCACCTTGTTACCTCACCTTAAACACTGTAGAACCATGAACATTTTCCTTGGCTATTACCTGAGGTGGAAAATTAAAATCATAGATTTTCTCCTGTACTGCTATTAAGACTGTAATACCTTTGGTTTTAAAATCTGTCTCAGAGGAAGTGCTGGAAATTTTATGTTGGTGAGCAAATATAGTCCTCCACATGTGAGTTTTTGAAGGCAAAGAGTCTGGAATGTTGTAAATTGCATTATCAAGCAAGGAGAAAATGGTGTTTCTTATACTTCTCTTTGTGCTTGGATTTAAACAAATGAACAGACTGTAATCATTAAATATCACTCATATCCTTCTCCCATTTTTGCAGTGCTGGGGATAGAACAAAGTGCCTCAAAGAGCACAAAGCTGTAGTTTTATAAAATACATAATGGTTTTATAAAATATAAAATAATAATAGTTTTATAAAATATAGTTTTATATTTTATATATTCATAATAGTTTTATATATTCTACATATTCATAATTGTTGTTGTTGTTGTTGTTAGGTGCCATCGAGTCGGTATCTGACTCATAGCGACTCTCATAGGGTTTTCAATGGCAGATTGTTTCAGGATTGCCTTGGGAGTGGATTGCCAGGTCCTTTTCCCATTTTTGCGGTGCTGGGAATTGAACTCAGGACCTCAGGGACTGCAGCACAGCGCTCTACTGACTGAGCTAAATCCCAGCCCCATATTCATAATAGTTCATAATAATTTTATAAAATATATTTATTTCACACAAATATGTTACATGTATTACACATATAAATACATGGCTTTCCCATGCATTTTATATATATTAAAACATATTAAAACCTACTTATGTTTTCATTCATTCCACAAATATCTAACATTTAGTAGCTATGATAGTGGATAATGGGCTATAAATTTATGCAGAGAATCCAACACATAGTCTGATTTACAGGGCTATATGAAAAGAAATAGTTAGATTTACTAGCAGAGATTTCAAAAATATTTGAGAGTGTTAGAAGGAGTGGTCACAGAAGACTTCACAGAAGAGGTAACATTAAAATTGAAGTTTTAAAGGATACTTAATAGATCTTTAGGTGGTCAAATAGAGGAAGACTCACTCTAGCTGGTTAAGTACTAGAACACTGGAACATGAATAAAACATCTAGAAATTGTAATTAACTATCATTGGAAATGGAAGGAGAGATCTCAATATGACCTATATTTTGGATTTTTAATACTGTGGTCACTGAAGAGTCACAAAAAACTTGTGAGAAATTTTACTTTTTTTTTTTTTATTTTAGAAAAGCATTTTGATCCACAGGAGAAGTAAGAGTCTAAGGCAGAAAGAATAGGAAATTACTTTAATATTCCAGAATGGAGATGATAAAGTAAGTTCACAGAGGTAAAAATAGTCTAGTACAAGAGGTAAAGATGATGAAGGTGATGATAAGAGGTGTAAGATTATAGCTTGGTTTCATTAGCAAGTTGAAATTTGAAAAAATCCAAACATGCACATGTACACACAAACACACGTACCCATACACACATACAAGCATGGCAAAGATATTTGTAAATCTGAGAAACGAATTGGTTCTTGTTTTATTTTTTTCCCTATATATAATTAGACTTTTGGGTTTAATGGTTGATGAAACCATATATATATAATATTAATTAGACGGTATTGTGGGCAAATGTCCATTCTAGATGAAGGGGTTCAGAAACACAGGAAAAGAACTCAATGGAAGTATGAAATTTACATCCTAGTAGAATGCCAGTGACATTGTTTAATTTTGCTGTTAGGTGCCATCGAGTTCAGTTTGACTAATAGCAATGGAGGAAATTTAATTTAGAATTTTTTTCTCTGTAATAACAAATAAGATGTACTTCAACAGGACTTTTTCCTAAGAGAGTAATGATTTCTTGGTAACTATAAGTAAATAGTACTCCAAATATAATGTTGTTGTTGTTGATGATGATGATGTTTGATGCCATTGAGTTGGGTCTGTCTCATAGGGACCCTATACAACAGAATGAAACATTCCTTGACACTGTGCCAGGCACAACAATCTGTTTTATGTTTAAGTCCGTTGTTGCAACTACTGTGCCAATCCATGTAGTTGTCGGGTTTTCCTTTTTTCATTGAGCCTCTACTGTCCCAAATATAATGTCCTTCTCCAGGGATTGGTGCCTCCTGACAACATGTCCAAAATACATCAGATGTGGGCTAGTTGTCCTTGCTTCCAATGAGCACTCTGGATGCACTTCATCTGGGATGGATCTGTTAAATCTTTTGGCAGTCCGTGGCATATTCAATACTCATCTTTAGCACCATAATTCAAAAGCATCAATTCTTCTCCAGTTTCCTTATTCTTACTTATCAACACTTTAAAGAGGTTTTTTTCAACAGCTTGTCCCACTGCACTGTCTTTGGATTTCTTGACTACTACTTCTGTGAATACTGATTGTACAATCAAGGAAAACAAAATATTGGACACTTTCAATCTTGTCTCCATTTATCATGAAGTTGTTTACTGACCAACTTGTAAGGATTTTGTTTTTATCATGTTGAGGCACAATCCATACTGAAGGCTGTGCTCTTTCATCTTCATCAGTAAATGCTTCAAATCTTCTTTAGTTTCAGCAAGCAAAGTTGTGTCATGTGCACAATGCAGGCTGTTAATGAGTCTTCTTCCAACCTTGATGCCACATTCTTCCTCATAGTCAAGTTCTCTAATTATTTACTCAGCACAGAGATTGAAGAGGTATAGTGGAATGACATATTTCATACCATACTTTATTGACTTTAACCCTGTCTGTGTTTTTTTGTTCTGTTCAAATGACTGCCTCCTGGTCCATGTACAGATTATGCATGAGTACAATTAAGTCATCTGGTATTTCCATTCTTTTCAATGTTATCCATAATTTGTTATGATCCACACAGTCATAAAGTATTTGACTATTTGCATAGTCAATAAAACATAGATAGACATATTTTTTGTATTCTCTGTCTTTGGATAATATCCAAATGACATCAGTAATGATGTCCCTGGTTCCACACCCTCTTTTGAATCCATCTTTATCTTCTGGAAGTTCACTGTCTGTATAGTGCTTCAATTAATTTTGAATGATATTTAGCAAAATTTTACTTGTTTGTGATACTAATGATGTTGTTTGATAATTTCCACATTTAGTTGGAACCCCTTTCTTGGGAATAGGCACAAATATAGATCTCTTTCATATTTTTTCACAATATAAATGGCAACTAAATATATGGAATTCACCAATGGAACATACAGGAACCAAACTGACTATAATTTGTGGGAAGAGATGAGGAAAAACCTCAATATCAAAAGTCAGAACAAGACCAGGTGCTAATTGTGGATCAGACCACCAACTGCTCATATGCAGGTTCTAACTGAACCTGAAGAAAATTAGAACAAGTGTGTGAGAGCCAACGTGTGACTTTGTGTATATTCCACATATGTTCAGAGACCATCTCAAGAACAGGTTTGATGTGTTAAATAGAAACTAATGATTGAAGACCAGATGAGTTGTGGCATGACATCAAAGACATCATTCATGAAAAAAGCAAAAAGTTATCAAAAAGACAGGAAAAGAAGAATAGACAAAATTACATGTCAAAAGATACTGAATTGCCCTTGATCATCAAGCCAAAACTAATGGTTTCACAGAAAAGACCTGCAGAAGCAAAGTTTGTTAAAGCTTGACAAAGTAAAATAAAAAATAATAATATTAAATGGGCATGATAGTCTATGCCTATGATCCTAGCACTTGAGTCTGAGGCAGGAAGATTGGGAATATGAAATCAGCCTGGACTACCTGGTGAGTTCCAGGCCATCTTGGATGAACACAGCAAGTTCCAGGCTAGCTTGGGTTACATAGTACTTGTCTGAAAAGTACCCTACAAAGTTATTTTGTAACTAAAATCACCTTTGAAAAATTGACTCGTTAGAAAAGATACATATAAAGGAAATAGTATAAGATGCTTTCCATTTTCCAGGTTACAAAATAAATTACCTGAATTTACTTGTTTTATTGTAAATATTCTAATTAGAAGGAACTACATTAAAGGCACCTAAGTAAAATTCTAATCTCTCTGTACTGCATGAATACAATATATGTGAAATTACTGGTATGCCTGTATCTAGATATTAGATATATCTAGATATATATCATTTATTTTTCCTGATTCTGGATGTTCTCTGTCAGATTTCTTCTTTTCAAGTACATCAAATACAAAAGACAAAAATCATTTTTAAAGACCTCAGGCCAGTGACCCAGGTGAAAAGAGAAATGAAACAAAGCTTCCTTGATGGAAGAGTAAGAGCTTTTTCATCATTCTTGGTCAAGCTTTGAGCCATTTATAAAAAGTGATTTATTTTTTGAGAAAAAAAATCATCCAAATTACTCAGTGGAAAAAGATAATTGGAGAACTAGAATTTGGGGAAACAGACACCCAGAGATGTGGCCTTTTGAATCATTTCATATGACATGTCTAGATTCCATGAAATAGCAAGGAAATTTTAAAGCATACATAGAATTCCCAAAGGTGTCTCTTATTTCTCAATTGTTTTCATTGGTGAAATATATCTTTTCAAAATATTGTGGAGGCTTTCATATACCCTTGTAGCCAAGTAAGAAAATTTTTTACAACAAACTGTTAGTGAATATTTCTATAGGCATGCCAAATGATCAATATATCCCTAAACTGTTTGTGCTACGTGCTACCTACTTTATTAAATCTTGAATAATTAATGGACTTGTTCATAGTTTTTTACTCAATTGCTGTTCTATTCAGTAAATTCCAAATCCGCTCCTGTTCTGTAAAGAATATCTCCTTGTCTACCACTTCTCTTTTCATATTTCCAGGCGGGACAGCTACAGATACCTAATCTAGGAGGATTTGCACAGGTTGAAATAGGTAAACCATAACCTAATGCCCAGGGAGAGGGATAGTATAAACTAAAGATAGGAAAATAGCAGAGTTTTATGCTGGGTGTAGTGATGCACGCCTGCTACCCAGCAACTCAGGAGGCTGAGGCAGGAAGATTGCAAGTTCAAAGCCAGGGGTAGCATGTATAATTTAATGAAATCCTTTCTCAAAATAAGAAGGGAATAAATGGACAAAAGGTGCAGCTCAGTGGTAGAGAAATTGCAAAACATGCGTTGTTGGGGTTTTAGCTCTAATCCGGCTAAGATTAGGGCCAAACCCTCAACATAACAATGTGGTCCAGAACTTCTGGTGGTTAAACAAGGGTAGGTAAAGTTTTATTGGGATGCTCCCCTGATGAAGAGCAAGGAGCAAGCAGCCGCTATAGAGCAGAGCTCTATACCCTTTAAGTGCTGGCTCTAGGCCTGCAGCATTCCATGCTGGTACAGCTCAGCCTTAAAGGCACAGCCACAGCCGCTGGTGTTCTGTGGAGGTCTGATGGTCTTGACTCTCGTGGCTCGCCTTCTTTACCTCCCTCCTTCCCAATACGGGAGGAGTTGGGAGGCTCTTCGTGGCTTGCTAGGATCCTTAGGCTCTTCGGGGCCCCTGGGCTTGATCTCGCCGGCTTGCTAGAAGGTCTTGCTGGAGTAGGGAGAGCTGGTCCAGGTGATGAAGTTCAGGAGACGGTTAGAGAGGTCAGGATCAGTAGGGTGAAGATGGGGTCCAGGAGCCCTGCTTTTATAGGGTCCTGGAGGGGTCACATGGTGGGATTCAGCCAATCAGGGCCCACACCTGACAGGTACAGCGGGTAAACTGACATACCTGCCAGGTGGGGACAGTTATTACCTGAAACTGCTGAGGGGAGCCAATCAAAATTAGGGTGGTTAGGGCAGGTCAGCCTGGCCAGGGGCCATCTTTGCTCACTCAATGGGAGGGTCTGATTTGAGTCAGTGAGATGAGCCCTGGGGTCAACTAGGGGTCAGCCCCTCAGGCTGTCATGAGGGACCCTAGTTGAGAAATATAATTTTAAAAATCCCCAACAATGCATGAGGCCCAAGGTTCAACCATCCAGTACTGGAAAAAAAATTAATAAGCACAGTTTATAAAAATACTCAAGTTTTAGCCAGGAGGAGTGGCATACGCCTGTAATCCCAGTGACTTGGGAGGCAGAGGCAGGAGCATGACAGGTTCGACACCAGAGGCAGTCTGCATAACTTAGCGAGACCCTGTCTCAAAAAAGTAAAAAAAAAAAAAAGGGGGGGGGGGCTAGGGCTGCAGCTCAGTGGTACAGCATTTGCAAAGCATGCAAGGGCAAGACCCTGGGTTCAACCCCCAGTACCACAAAAAACAAAACAAAACAAAACAAAACAAACAACTCAAGTTTTGAAAAAAAAAAAAAAAACAATACCCTAGAATGGTATTTTATATATTACATATTCATTAAATAAAACAAAGCAAAATATTATGTAATTGGTAAACAGAGAAAATTTTTCAGACAGGGATATACAATAGAAAATGAGATGGTATATAAAGTGAGCAGGAACTCATTTATGCTCATAAAGCTTCCTCTTCAGTCTCTGCTGATTTTAATGTTTAAATAAGTTTCCCAAAAGCAAGTTTCAGAGCGAAACCTGAAAAATGAGCACAAACGTTTTGTGCTCTGTCAAACAGATTTTCAGATTAGTTTTGGATGAGTGCTTTTTAACCTGAATTCTATATTTAGGTGCTCAGTACAAAAGGTCATTCCATAAGTGCTGCCTGATACAGAGATTTGTCTTACTTTTAGAGAATTTAGAATTCTAGTCCTATCTGAAATGACTTAGTTTTGCCTGGCAATTCTACTATTAGACAAAAGCAAATTACACCCTTCTCATAATATCTTTAAGAGGCTAAAATTCATCACAGTCATGTTTTGTTTAGTTTTATTTATCTCTGGCATAGTTCAAAAGAAACCATTCATTACCATTTTAGTTAGAGTTTATTTAGAACTTGTGAATATTTTTATAATTCATGCCATGCCCATAATAATCAGTAGGAAGTCTAAATTAGCATCACAGTGTTTCTACTTTAGAAAATTTTTTATTTGAAGGGTAGCAAAGGAAACAATAGTGGCAAAACGAGGTTAAAAATAAATTGTATAAGGATCAAAATAGGATAAAGTTAGCATAGGTTTTTGAAAGAAAATAAATGATAGCAGTTGAATTCCTTTCATAAATGGAGTTATAAGGCAATCATGTCATTTAAATCTTGTGTGTGAGATAACTTCCCCTGTGATTTTGAAGGGTCTGGAGCAAATAGAAAGGCAAAAACTTGAAGTGCATTTTGACTCTAAGAAGGAAAAAAAGCAAGCTTCTTGAGTCCACAAGAAAAGGACTACAGAATATGTGGCCTACTTTTGAATTGACTGTTTAGAACTAAACTGTGGTAAATCTACAGTTCACACAGATACAAGACTCTTTCAAGTTTTATTTAATGATCGTAGCTGAATAAAGAGAAATCATAGGCATAAGCTGTTTTTGGATAGATGGTGTTTGCTATTCACGTAGGTTTACTCCTTAGTATATAACCGGAGTACTTGCAGATAATAGTCAAAGAATTTCTGTTTAATCAAATTATAATTAAAAATTATAACCAACTTATGATCAAATCACAAACAGATTGTCATTTTGGTCAATAAATTCGTAAGTGTGGCATTGAACAGTGAATTATAATTTGTATTTGTAAGGGCTTTTGTACTGTAGATCTGTAGGTGTGCAATAATATATAAATACATACATTTCCTTATTTATTTGTTGAATTTTAAGAAGTTCATCATCAAATGACATTCGCATAATGTTTATTTCTGAAAATTACTGTAAGTAGATAAATAAGATCCCTTTAAATAACATTGATTGTTCACCATTATTTTAAAAATTAAGGTTGAAAATACTTAAGGAAAAAGCAAACAGCCACTGATAGAGACAGATATTCTGATTAGGAGGATTGATGATTGCACCTAAATTTAAACTTATATACTTCTTTTAAGTAATCAGGAGATTAATGCTTTAGTTCCACTTTCTAATAATAATCATATCTACTTTTCCCTGGCATTTAGGCAACTCTAACTGATTATTTTTTCTCATCATATGTATTATGAATATTCATGTTAAAATGAGAGCTATTAAAACAAAGCATGAATTATTTACTGCTACCTAGAGATGCATTAACATCATGGAATATTACTAATTCACAAAGGCTTTGAACATCTACCTGAGGTCAGTTATTCATTCATAATACATGCTTCTAAATATAATGTTCCCCAAAGTGTGCAATTTTCACTTGAAAAAGTCAGTACAAGTCTACTGTGATGAATAGTAAGATTGCATCTGGGTCAGAAAAAAAATGCATTTCTTTTCTCTCTGCAGGTTAGGAACGAAATGATGACTTCTGGACACACCTTTTGTGGGATGCAAACAAAGACCCTACTCCTGGGACTGTGTCCCCACACCTATGAACATTTTTCAGCAATTGTAAAAAGCTGGGGTTATGTTTTGTCCTGGCATTTTGATAGCATCAGTGTCACATCGGAATGCAGTGGGAAAACACCAGGGGGTAAGGTTAGAGAGTTTTGCAAAACACAATTAAGGAAATCTCTGTTCTCTTGATTCCCAACCAATTCACAAAGTTGTAACTGTGTCAGAAAACTTCCCTTCCCTTTAGAGTTACTGTAGTACAATGACAAAGAACAGACCTAAATCAGACTATCTTGTAATTTTTGCAAATTAATGAATGTCTCCACATTGTAACTTCCATCTGTCACATACCTACATCCTAGAGAGGATGAGTTCGTGAAATAAATTAATGCATATTAATCACTTAATATAGCTCCTAGTGAGCTAGTATGAATTTAAGGAATTGAACACTTGGGCTCAAATCATCAATCTGCCTCATATGCATTTTGGTAAATCAGGGGAAGATACTTAATCTCTCTCAGCTGTAGAACTAGAATAATAAAAACACCACCATATGTGATGTATGAGGATTAGGAGAAGGGATAGATGCAATGTATTTAGTACAGTGAATAGCATGCGCAATATACAGTTAAGATTAGCTTTTGTTATTGGCCATTTTCATTCATTTCCTTGACATCTGATGGAATTAATTTATTGGGCTGTCAGACAATATTTCAGCTTTCAGGAGAAGTAAGTAGATTTTTTGTCTGATAAATTAATAATGGGTAATTGAAGAAGCAAAACACAATGAATCAATTGAATAAGTACTGGAAAATGCTCCTACAGCATACCACCCTAGTGTCTGATCCTATCAGATCAGAAGCTAAGGATGGTGGGGCTCTGTTAATACTTGGATAGGAGACTGCCTGGGAATTCTGGGCACTTTAGGCTAAGGAAAAGGATGTGGTGCCCACTCTGGAAACAATCAGCCACTGGAAACCCTATAAATAGCAGATAAGCACCAACAAAAGTGCTGGGTGTGTTACAGCCACAGTGTCCGGGAGTGTTTCAGCTGTTGTACATAGAGCCACCATGAGTCAGACCCAAATCAAAGGCACCTTACAACAACAATGATAACAATAACAACAACTGGAAAATGCATACTAAAATTACTTTAAAAATCACACTTACTTGGGGTTATTGAACCCAAATATATTTTGATCTTCTAGAGGCAGTAACAAAATATGGTGAATCGTTTAGTACTTTGGGCAGGACTTATGAGAAATACATATGACACATGACATTGCTAATTCTTTGGCTAAGGTCAAACTAAATAAAGGAATGAAAGGGAAAATTTATACTTAGCACTTTTGTGACAGTTTTATCAATTTGGCAATAAATATACACTCAGAGCTCTTCTAAATAAGGCATAAAATCCAATTTATTCATACATTATACAACTATTTATTGAGTGCCTATTATGTTTGCAAGGTACTTTTTCTAAATTATGAATATACAGAATTGAAAGAAATATACAAAAATGTTTGCCCTTATAGGATTTTTCTGGAATAATATAATAAAAAAGAATAATTACATTCCACACAGTTTGGGCAAATTTAAGTGTTCTGAAAAAAATATGGCGCTACTTGAGAGGAGGTGACATAGTAGAAGAGGGTTGTAACTTTAAATGGGGGTAGTGAGAAGGTCTCACCAGGTAGATTCCATTTGACTAGATACCTGAAGGAGGGGTGGGCAATATGTGACTCTTAGAGAAGTGTGGTCCAGAAGGAGGGAGCTACAATTACCAAACCTTCACGGGAGTGTGAGGCTTATATGATTAGAATATGAGCATTCCTGGAGAATATACTCAGGTCTGCAGCCTTTGTAGGAGTCCCTAAGCTGTCAATTTTTCTTGTTTCCCCAGCTTAACTGACAGCTAGTCAATGGTGTTGAAAGCTTGGGTTTGAAAAGTACACTAAGCCACAAGGATAGGCCATGCTAACAGTACATGGGGACTCATCCAGGGGCACTTCTCATCAGTAGCACAGGAATATCTATTTCTTTTCCCTTTTTATTTTCAAATTTCCCTGTAAGCATACAAAAGTTTTATTACCGAAAATAAAACATCATGTTCCCAAGTTTCTCAGACTTTTTAAAAATAGAATCCACCTTTTAACACAAAGACAATATTGCCTTTTACGGGAGGGAAGCAGGAAGAAATGGAAAGGGCTGACAGGTGCCAAGGGAATGATATTGTTTATAGGCTGTTTCAGCTTGGTATTAATGTAGTGATATAAGGATTATTTAATATAGTCTTGTGTAGCCTTATCATAAGGAAGGAAAAGGGAGATGAACATTTTATCTTAACATAAAATAGCTCTGAAAAATGCAGAGCAATAGAGCAATAGAAAATTGTTATCAGTGCTAGGAGACTGCCTTCTAGGTAAGATGCCTTATTAAGAAATCCTCCTGATATCATTATAATTAGTATTCTATTTAACAGGTTCCAAACTTCCTACACTTTACCAAATCTATTAAATGACATGCATAATACAGAAGTTTCAAATATATTTCTTTACACTGAGAAAAAGTTCAAGTTGAAAAATCGTTTGATTAAAAGTTTTAAAAGGATAGAAATAGAAACTGGTTATCGTTTGGTGGTAGGATATGGATGATTTTATTTCTCAGTGCTTTTCTGCTTGTCAAATTTCTCCAAAATGAATATTAAAGAAGTATAAAAGCAAATAATTCTAAAAGCTTATATCAGAAATATGAATTCTTGAAGTATGTTTTGTATCTTTAAGAAGTGAAAGTCTTTACATTATTTTAGATTAAATTGCATGTGGCTTGTATTTTCTGTGCATAGCATTTGAAAACTGCAAATGTTAGCATAAGATAATGATAATAATAATATAGCAACAACAGCAATCTCACAGAGTCCACCTGACTCCGCCTGGGTTAGTTGAATAGCAATAAATGTGGTGCCTGTTTCCTGCAATTTAACTGATCAGGTCAGGAGCCGTTGTTACACATCAACAACCAGATGTCACTGCAGACCATACAAAAATATCAGAGAAAATAAAGCAACTCCAAGTAGAATCCAAGAAATGAAATCTCACCCTTCAAGTATATTCTTTCTCACCCTGAAGATTGCTACTTTTAAGTGTCTTTTGTTCATTTTCAGCATTTACTCTGAATGAAACTCATGGTCTGAAAATATTTCCACTTATCTCTCCCGGATACAGTATCAAAACTCCTCCATAGGTTCATTAGTCTCCCAAGGACCTGAACAAAGCATAATGAATTCAGAGTCTGGTGACAAGGATCATGGAACTTCTCGAGGTGCAGAGGGTTTGGCAGGAAGCAGAAGGTGGGAATCTGGGGAAAAAGTGGGGAATGTTATTAAGTTGCAGAATAGAGTATGGCATATCATTTTCTGGATAAACGGATAGAGTAAAGTGTGCACTGCTCTCAGCTCTGCAGGAATAATATAATTTAGTGTAATCTGTTTTTTACTGCCACTACAAAAAGCCATCTAAGGACTTTTTCATTAGTAGTAAAAGCCAGTTTAAGCTTGGAATTTGAGAGTGCAATCCTCTAAAATCAGACACTCTATTAGAAGGGAGTAGAGCCATCTTTCTAAGACTAGTTTTCTGTCCACTCAAGCTGGAGAGTATTTAAGTTTTCACAGTGAAGTTATATGACCTGGGAAAAAATTCTATTTCTTCAAATAAAAAGAGCTTCATAGAATATCCGTATATTCTTTAAATTATGTTTTTAGGATGAAAAGACATTACATATGCATGAATCATTCCTGTTCATTTATTTTATTAAGAGCTAATTCAATTCCTTAAATATAATTTAGGCATAAATATAATCATAATCCCCCTATGCATCACATCTGTTGATTTATCTTATTATCATAACTCTGATCAAATTTTGGTGGTGCTGAAAATGTCATAAGCTATAACTCTGAAGTGAAAGTGAAATAAAATCTGAAGAATAGTGAAAGAGGAAATTAGTACAGTAAATTGAGGTAATTATAGAGTTCATGGAAGGTGACAATACTGAAATCAGAAAGAAAATGAATCATTTCCTCTTCACAAAACCACTTGTCCATAATTCCATCAGAAATTGATTAATTGTAGATGCAATTTTTGTAAAAGCAATTCTCTCACAGGATACTTCAGTACAGTAGTCTCAAAAAGGAAACAAAAATACTGAAAAGCTCTGGATTTAGAGTTTCATTTCCATTATGCCTGGGGTGGGTTCTTTTGCTAGCTCTCTGATCTCTTAGCACCTTCATGTGCAAGTGTAGAAAATCACAGGGGTGCATGAGATGCCACCTTTGGGAACATGCACAGAAGTAAGTTATAAACTGTTGACTTGTTAAAAATATAAGGCATAAAATAATATATGTCAGGTCTTCAGTCCATTGGAAAGGAGAATAAATCTGTGTTTTAGTGGTTTTGAGCTAGAAGATTAGATGCTTGGCCTATTTGCAGATGTTGGCATGTCTACTTGAATTCTGGAGACCTCAATGCTGTGAGAAAGCTATAGCCCTTGTGTCATCTCTCAAAGTTAAAGTAGTTTTCCCTGATTATTGTCTTAATTCCTTGCTGTAGGTTGTTGTTGTTGTTGATGATGATGATGATGATGATGATGATGATTACTATTTTAAAGAAGTCAGGTATTCTCTATAGCAACTAAGAAAGGTAAGTCCCGATTTATAATTAAGGACTCTGACCAGCTTAGGTTCAATAAATCAAAGAATCTGTGTTGGAAGGAAGAAATAATTTCTCTCTTATAATTAAGAAACCTGTTCCCCAGAAAGGATGGCAGAGTAGGAATATTTGTGATTCCTCATTTTTTCCATCTTCCTTGCCTCTTTTACCTTATAAATTAGCAGATTTGCATACATAAAATATACCTCAAAAACTCAATAAAAGCAAGGCTTAAAAATATGCAGCTAATTATATGAGAATGTTCATCTCTTTTCCCTATAAGGCAAATGAATATTTATCAAGTTAAATTCCAAGATACTTATTATCTCGCTTGCATTTTGAATATAATTATATTGGAAGGCAATTGTTCTGATGGGTGTAGGCAGAGATTAAAAGATTTGCAGGCACTTTTTAAAAATGCAAAATAATTTTAGTTGTTTTATCATAAAGAGAGTAGTTCAATCTTTCCCTTCAGCTGAAAAAATGTTAGCATTAAAATACAGTACCACTAAAGACACACTAAATAAAGATGGCTGCATAAACACTAGGCTACAATCATTTTTTAACCCTAATTTTGTGAATAGTAGGTAAAATACTCAAGATATTTAAAGGAGCCACCTAATCTGATGTTTAGAGCTTAAATTTAAAAATAACTATCTGTGAATTATCATCCTAATACATACTCTAGATAAATAATATGAAAGGTTGAAAAATTAATGAAATAGCAAGTAGTTAACACTGTTTTTAAATTCATGAAATTTATTTGTGCCAGATAAAGTGAGGGTTTTATATATGTTTATGCATATAATTTCTCTAATACTGAAGGGATTTTTCTATACTTCTCACACAATAATTATAATAAACAACATCAAAACAGAGTTGCCTATGTGCATCTTGTTTGGCCATCAATTTTAAATGTATAGAAAACTTAGATTATGTTTTATTAAATTATTATTTATAAGTTTATTGAACCATGTGCCCTATCAAAAGTATTTTAAATCTGGTTGGTACCCAATGTATATGCTAACTCAAATCAGTAGAAAAAATATGGACAACACTTGAAAAATGTAAACAAATTTTGGAGGTGTGGATTTAATTATACTAAAGAGCTAATACCTGCAGCCATACGACTGGCCTTCCCATCTAGTCAGATCTTGAAGCTAAGCAGGGTGAGGCCTGATTAGTACCTGGATGGGTCACTGCCTGGGAACACCAGGTGCTGTAGGCTTGGGAGAAGGATCCAGCAGCCCACTCCCAAAAAATAATCAGCAATTGAAAACCGTAAGAATAGAAGAGAAACATAACAGTATTTCTTCTCTTGTACATAATGTCACTAGGAGTCGGACACTGACTCGATGGCACCTAACAACAAAGAGCAAGTAGCTGATGTATTAGGTATACCTTGTTACATAAGATCAATCTTTTCTTATCCTATTTGTGTTTTCTCATATACCTATCTGATGTAGCAAGTTTTGTTAGTATTTTTGCAGAATCGACATCAGATGTAAATAACAACAACAACAACAAAACTTACTCAAGTCTGAGCATACTCAATTTACACTTTAATAATAGTAAAGAGCAAAGCTAAAATGTTTGGTAGTGAAATTTGTTAGGGATTCATAGAACAACTGCCACTGAAATAGTGAAATATTCAAAGTGTCAGAAGACTGAATAAATTCCAACTGAAATGAGCCCTGGAGAACCTTATGGCCAAATAGGAATAGAAATATATTACTACTTAGAAATGTGTTAGGTATTCTTACAAAAATTACTGTATGTACATGTGATTTAGTTTGAACTAAGGGAAAAGAAAACAATCTTTTGGACTCTAGAGCCCTTTTATGAAATTTCTAATTAATTTTGATAAATCCCTTTTAATATGGCAGGGAGTTTTACTCGGGCTTATCAATTTAAGGGTTATACTTGTACTCAGTGGACTACAATCTGCCCTAAGCTAGTTATGCATAACACCTGCTGAAATTAATAGATGTTCCACATGAGTAGCTGATTTTGCCATAGAGTTATGTGGAATAAACTAATAACGAAATTTGGCTGACACTATATTTTTTTTCCATTTAAAGAGTATGTATTACCTTGCATTGTCCTCTTCTATAATCAACTATTTTTTGATATGCACTCACTATATTTCAGGTACATTACTATTTTCTCTGATATTATATAATCAGCCAAAGAAAATCTAGTTTATCTCCTAATGTTAATTACAAATAACTCAACAGCAAATTAATATTAATTTGCACATAGAGTATATGTTTAAGAAAACTTGTAAATGATAATATATTATTTTGGCAAACTCTTTATAGAACATGAAAGACAATCATTTTCCCTCTAGAAAAAGACATAATAATTGACTTAACGATGAAGTTACTTAAATTTTAAAAACTGTTATTCTTAGTAAAAAAAATGGATAAAGAGAAATTCACACATGACTGCCTTGCATTATTTTAGTCACTCTTACCAGACTGGTCTGCTTTTTTATGTTTACATCCCCTTCCACTCTGATCGTCCTTGTTGGAATATCCTTTCATCAATCCTTTGCATACAAAATTTTAGGAATTTAAATCCTGCCTCAGTGTCTTGATGCATCTTTCCTAATTCACAAAATTATCCTTCTCATCAAATTGCTACCTCACTTATTATGTAGACTTACCTAAGGGCAAGGTAAAAGTATATCCACTGTTCATGTGTCTTGTTTTCTTATTCAGATTAAAAGGTCCTTAAGCAGGAGGTGAATTCCTGCATTTTGGCTTACTTCCTAGGATTTTATGCTATGCTTATGTTCAGGACATGCTTGTTGTTAGGTGCTATTGAGTCAAATCTGACACATAGCTACCCTAGGTACAGCAAAACAAAACACTACCCAACACTATGCCATGCACACAATATTTTTACATTTGAGCCATTTACATTGTAGCCAGTATGCTGCTTCTCATTTTGAGTCATGCCACATAAACCAAAGGAGGTCCCAGGGGCTTTACTCCATTCTTGTCATTAAGGTTGATTCTACTTTGATGAGGCAATGCTTTCCCAGTCATTTTTTCCATGCTTTCCAACCTGGGGTGCTCATTTTACAGTACTATATTTGACAGTGCTTCTCTACTCTTCATAGGGTTTTCAATGGCTAATTGTTTCAGAAGTTAGATGCAAGGTTCTTCTCCCTAAACTGTCTTAGCCTGGAAGTACAGTTGAAAACTGTCTACCATGGGTGGCCCTGCTGATATCTGAAATACCATACCGGGGGCACAGTTTTCAGCATCAAAGTAACACGCAAGCACCCCCAGAACAACAAGCTGAAAGACATGTAGGAGAGGACATGTTTAGAGATTGACTAATAGAGAGTGATTTTTACGTTGATATAAAATGAAATAGTATGAATATGAATTCCATGCAAGCCAGGCACAGTGGCACATGGCTGAAATCCCAGTGATTCAGCAGACAGAGGAAGGAGGATCATGAGTTTGAGGCCAGAGGTAGCCTGGGTATTTTAGCAAGACTGTTTTAAGACAGCAAATACAAAGAGGGCTGGGAATGCAGCCCTGTGGTAGAACACTTGCAAAATATGCGCAAGGCCCTGGATTCAACCCATGAGTACCAGAAAAAAAAAATCCATGCAAGGAATTAGTGTGATACATTTGATTTAGTCAGTAATATCAAGCTTCATTTTCTTAAATGAGCCTAGTTCCCATAGGATGGAGAATACTACCTTGCATAGTCATCGTATGTTATCAATGTGTTTAAAAACTAGCTAATGACAGAGATATTTTTTGTAATTTCTACTACTAAAGTCCTATGTTCTCAAATGAAAACATTGTCAAGTATGACTCAGTTATGTCATTTTTTATGTTTCAGCTTTTATAATTAATATTTATTTTTAATAATATGCTATTTAAAACACATAAAGGTCTCAACAGAAAGAAGAGATATACACCTTTCCACAAAGAATTTCCAACTTATTTGGTACAAAAAGTTAATATCCAGGAAATTATTACAATTTTTTTCTGTGTTTTTTTGTTTGTTTGTTTGTTTTTTGGCAGTACTGGGGGTTGAAACTAGGGCCTTGCGCTTGCATGCTTTGCAAGTGCTGTACCACTGAGCTGCACCCTCATCCTATTTTCTTTTTTTACTTTTTACCTTTTTTGAGACAGGGTCTCCCTAAATTATGCAGACTGCCTCTGGTCTTGAACTTAAGATTCTCCTGCCTCCACCTCTGAGTTGCTGGGATTACAGGCGTGTGCCACCACACCTGGCATTTAATTATTACAATTATTTAGACTACAAAGAGAGTGAAGAATCATTCAGGGTCTACACATGGTTCAGGAAAACAATCCGATGGGCTGAGACAGAAATTAAGATTTTTTTGAAGACATAAAAAATAAAAAGCATATTAGATTTTAGATATGGGTGAGGAATCTGCTTGGACTAGAAATATCCTCGGCAGATGTTACATAATTCTCTGAGGAGATGATCATAGCAAAAGGGATATTAAATCAGAGAGGCATAGGCATTTTTGTGGTAGTTAAATCTACTTCAGTATACATACTACCAGAGTGAATGTATTTGAAGAAGATTAAAGAGTCAAGTACTAAAACTTCCAGAACAATCATACTCAGCAAGCAAAACAAGATTTAAGAAAAAGAAATCTAAGCAGACAGAACCAACAAAGAACAGAGAACCAAATATTAATGGAAAATTTAGAGACATTGTTCAGTACATAATTCTCTGGTTTTATCACTGTTCTTCCACTCTATACACTGTGTGTGTGTGTGTGTGTCCTGTAATTAATTCATATCCGTTCAACCACCACCTATATTCTTTCACCTCAGATCTTTTTTCTGACTTTTGGAACTGCGTGTCCAGCTACCTTCAAGAAATCTTATACTGGACATCTATAAGATGTCAAATCCATATATCAGTTGTAGTAGAGACAGTAGTCCCATGCTCTTCAGTAATGAAATAACCAACATATTTCTGGGCACATACCCCCTTGCAGGTAATTGTGGCCCTTGTGTCTAATTATTAGCCAGGAGGATGAAAGCAGGTGTTTCACACAACTTTATGTAAATGTCCATAAACAGTAAAGAGAAGCCTGGCTCTACATTTTTTGTTCTTCCAGTTCTCTGAAATGCAAATATTATAGCTTGGCTTATAGCTGAATAAATGGTGTTAAATTTTGACATAAATTGGGAAATGAGGCCATACAAGCAGAAAAATAAAATCAACAGAACTTTATTCCCAGATCCTATGAAGAACTCACCACTATTATGCCAAACAAGTTTGTCTTGTTTAAGTCACCATTATTTGGAGTTTCCTTTCACTATCCACCAAACAATTGTATTTAATATAGAACATTTATCACAAATTTCTTTTTAGTCTTATATTTCCTGTTTTTGAATGGTACCACCAGTAATGCAGGCATGCAAAACAGAGTTTTTCTTTTTCCCATCATACCTCATGAAATCAACACAGGTGCATTGTCTGATGCCCCTGCATTTTCTTGTTAAGGTTATCCCAAAATATATTGTTTCCTATTTCTAGTTTATTTCCTCTCAGTCTATATCTACATTTGGAAGTGGAGGTGCTTTTTGTAAATTAAAAGTCTTGTCAGTTCATTGCTTAAATTCATTTTAGAGTAATATATATTCCAGATTTTGCCTTTCAGCTTTTTGCTGGTGTGCCTCTTACTTACTTTTGTGATCTCATTATTCTCAAGTTTCTGATATTCTCCCTCCACTACTACCCTTTAGAACCACTTACAGAAGCTCATCTGGATTTGCTGTTCTTATGACTATTTGTTGCATCTGAGTGAAACTTGTTTCCCCCCCTCTTTGTTATCTAGACAATTTCTACATGCCGTCAGGTCTCTGTTTAATAATCTCTTTTTCTAGGAAGTTTTGATGAAGCCACCATCCCCTCTTGCATTCCCCAGTACCCCACCACTGTCTGTGTGGAATTCTTGTTCCATGTGATCTTATTTTCTCTATATTTTATATCATTGGAACCTTTATAGGGTAATTGATACTTTACTTCCTCTTCTCTTTCATTAGATTTTAGGATTCTTTTGAGCAGGGGTTTGGCTTTTATTTCTAATTCCTTTTATCTAATAATACTTAACATTCATTCATTCACTTTTGAGAAGATATTTATTGAAAATGCCGTGAATATATGACAGATTAGGAAAGAGAATTCACCAACTACTATCCAGCCTGAATTGTAGAAAAGTACACCAACGTTAGCATTCATTACATATGCAGTATAAACTAATAAATTAGTTATCTGTGTGTATTAGAAAGATGTTTGATATAACTCAGCTAGAAGAGAAATCAGAGAGCAGGAGAAGATAAATAAGAGGGACAACTTGTTATATGGAAGTATTGTATGGAAGATATTTTTAATCCCATGCATTGATGTGTATTTTAGAAGTTAGGAGAGATTTAAGTATATTTAAAGACAGACATATACCAATGGACCTGTAAAGAGGGAAAAACTGAAATTTATATTCTTAGAGGTAGTTTTAAAGCCAGTAATTTTTATGGGATTTATACTTTACAAAGCAGTATGCCATATACTACAACATCTTAATCTTCATAATAATCTTATAATCCAAATATTCCCATTATTCTTTTACAAAAATGAAGCTCAAAGATGTCAGGACTTTTTCAAGTTTAGTAATTGCATATACATACATGAAATACTATAATATATATTTATTTGATAAAGTTGAATATTAATAGATGTGAAGAGTGAAAATTATCAGGAGCAATACACAAAAAATGATTGGCTAATTTAAACATCCATATCTTTTATGAATTTCATTTTTTCTATTTAAATAAAATTTTAAAAAATCTCAGTGGCATTCTAATTATTATATTGCAAATTTGCACATAATTATATTGTGAGTTAAAGAAATCCAAGTAACTCTGTTCACATATGTACTTATCTCATTTTTTCCTGTTTAATCCTTATTCTTTCTCCAGATTTGAAGAAGCCATAGCCATTAAGCTTGAAATCTCTCTTAGAATCAAACACATTTAGGGTTATGTTAAAATGTGAGTGTCAAATGATATAGATGGTTTTCTTCCATGGCAAAGAAATTTTTTTATGTTGAAGTCTTATGTTCACTTTCTCCTTAAATAGATCCAGCCCTGGTCTAGGGGACTTGAAGGCAACCTCATTTCAAGAGGCTTTCAAGAATCTTATACTTAGCCTTTAATCTTTGCTCTCATTGGGGAGAATTGACTACTGCTATCTTAATAAGGATGTTGGGTTTGGTTTACTTTATACTTCTTCCAATTAGGATTCTGAGTATTTTTTTAAGTCTTTAATCTTGTTTAAACTTGTAGGAAAGTAGAAAGAGAAAGAAAAGGAATACTCTTACTTTAAAAAAGATATTACCACTAGCTGTCAGTACACATGACTAAAATCATCTCATAATATGACTATGTGAAAGTTAGATTAATTATATGATCTTGCACTATATGCTACAAAATAAGCCACATTTTATTGAAGATTGAATAAAATCTGAAATAGAATTGAAGGAAAGTTCTATAATGAGAGCGAGAAGAAAGTTGCAACAGTCTTAACATCACATACAATATATTTTCTTCCATATTTCCAAAACCTCTTAAAATTAATGCAGATTTCACATCTCTTTCAGGCTTACATGTAGAAATATGTATGTGCACATTATTTATATTACTTTTGAAGGACTAAGGATAAGAGCTGCTTGTTCTTCTCTTTGTGATGAGTAAACCAGACTAATCTGATGTCTCCATCAACTGATGCCAATTACCTATAGCATCTTCACTAATTGCTAACTTGCACAGTACTACATAAGTCTAGGAAAATCAAAGCAAATTTTGTACTATGTTAGGAAACTGAGTTGATACAGAAAGGATTTATATAATTTTATATTTTCCTCCAAGGACATCAAAACACATTTAATAAATTATGTCAGGACTTTAAGGTGATAACTGCTTTATCATTTGAATTATATTAAATGTTCTTTAAAAGGGTTAGTAGTAGTATATGAATAAAACATCAACTTAATTACTGGATGCATTTAGCCCAATGAAGGTAGCTCAGAAAATCATATAAATTAATAAAAATCCACAGCTTTATGTACTTTACCAACAAGAGTAATTGTACCTGCTATAATCTTGGCTATCTATGAACATATAGAAGTATCGAGAAATTCCTAAAAAATATTCAAATACATGTTTAAATACAGTTTTCAGAAAAATAAATGAAAATACATGGCTATCAAAACCACAATAAAGCCAGTATTAGAATGTGCTAATAATAAAGAGGCCTGAATAGATCTCATGATTAACTCTAGGCCCAGTTGGAGTTAGTTTTTTTGTTTTTTATTTAAATTTAAATTTAATTTAATTTAATCTTGGCTGGAGATGGATCCCAGGGTCTCATACATGCTAGGCAAATGCTTTATTCCTGATCTAAATCTCCACCCCAAAAAAATCATTCTTAAAAGGTATGTTAAGGGAAAATTGGATTTTGTAAAAAGGAGTTGAGAGTTTGACTCAAAGTAGACATGAGTGACAACAAATAAAAAAAGAAAATATAATATTGTGAAAAAGGAAAATACCTGTCAATATACAATATGAAATTCTATCAGTCATTCCAGGATGAGGGTGAAATAAAGCCATTTTCAGAAAACACACAGGATGTTAGAATGTGAATTTTAAAAGACTCTAAAGTGAGTAAATGGATTTCATTATCAGATAGAATACATGTTTTCTCTACTTGATTATGAAACATTTGAGCTTAGAAATTGTTTCTTATTAATCTATATATCTCCCAGAGTGCACCTGATGGAATGGATTCAACAATTCACACTTAAAATGTAAATGGATACATGTTGTTGTTGTTGTTAGGTGCCATTGAGTCCGCATCTGATTCATAGAGACCCTCATAGGGTTTTCAATGGCTGACTATTTCAGGATTGCCTTGGGAGTGGATTGCTAAACCTTTCTCCCATTTTGGGGCGCTGGGAATTGAACTCAGGACCTCAGAGACTGCTGCGCAACTCTCTACCAACTGAGCTAAATCCCAGCCGAAATGGATAGATATTATGGTAATATTATAGTAAAAAAACACTGACAATAGTGTTGCGCATGGCACAGAATTAGGGGAGTATTTCATTCTGTCGTACATAGGGTCGCTATGAGTCAGACCTAACTCAAAGGCATCTAACAACAACAATAACAACATACTACAGTCAGCAATGATTCCTTGGAATGGATTCATTTTTTAATGGAGTTACTTTTAGTCCATTTTATCATCTTTCTTCACTTCTTGCCCTTATTTCTGGATGTCTTAAATTCTTTTTATACCTAATTTATAGGAAATTATTAAATTCACTCAATAAAGATTCACCTTGACTGTATTTCCAATTTTACGGTTTAACTTTCGACCTCATTCCAATTTATAAGACAGAGTGTGAGAGCTGGGCGTGGTGGTTCAGGCCTGTAATCCCAGTGGCTTGGGAGGCGGAGCCAGCTGGATCACAAATCCCAGACCAGAGGCAGTCTCTGTAATTTAGCTATGCCCTGTCTCAAAACTTAAAAAAAATGGGCTGGGCCGTGTAGCTCAGTAGTCCAGCACTTGCAAAGCATGCGAGCACAAGGCCCTGGGTTCAACCTCTAGTACAGGAGAAAAAGAAAACAAAAACAAAAACAAAAACATGTGAAAACATTTTAAAGAAATATGAAAAATTTTAAATAAAGAAGTATAGGGTGGGTCCACCAAAATAAATACTTGATAAAACATTAAATTCTTCTTTGCTGGGTAAAATATTCAGCTAAAATCCTTACATGATTCTTCATGTAAAAATCACTCTAAAGTTGTAAAAGTTTGATCATGGTCAGGTATAGTGTCAAACTCACTTTCTTATAAACCCACCAGAGCCTTGTCAGCTCCCATACAGAGATCAGGTATCAGAAACTCAAAACTGTAGAAGACAAAAAAGGCATATAAATGGATAAAGCAAGTTGACTCTAAAATGCAATTTCTTTGCTTATTATCCACTTTTATTACTAGAGAAACATGCTCTTATATTTTTCTTAAGACACATGGCCTTATTGATTCACATTTTATTTCTCTACTTTTGAGGAGACATTTCTTTTCTATAGAAAATTGCAAATGGAAAAAAAAAAAAGGTATCTTAAGTAGCAATTGACACAGCCACAGTATAAGGAAGCCATATGAGTAGCAAGAATTCAGGGGAAGTGCATGCATGTCGGAAAGAAACACCCTCTCTCTGCTCTAGTAGTGTGAGAGAATTATAGGCTCAGATCAGTCAGTTATGCAGAAAATCCAGAACCTGAATGTGGAAATGTTTATGCGACCTCTCCCTTGCCAAAAAAAGATGTTTCCTGACTTCTGGTTTGCACATATTTCTTTATATCCTCAAACAAAGCTGTAATAGTCTTATTTCAGTAACTCACCCCACCGGATTGTTGAAGAACACATCTGGGGTATCCCACACTGGCCAGTGTGATAAGGTTTCACATTGCTGAATTTTGACCTTGCATTTCAATTTTTTAGGCCTTAACACCTGCTGCATGGGGGTTTGTGTCTCAGTTATTGTTGTAGTAAGATTTAACAATGTCAAAATCATTATCCCTGAAATCTATAAATAGATTGTGCTAAACAAAAAAGAAGATTTAAGGTAGCAGAAGGAATCAAGGTTATTAATGAATTTACCTTAAAAGAGGGAGATTATCCTATATTATCAAGATTAGATGTAATCACAGTGTTCTTAAGTGTGGAGGAAAGATGAAGAAAAGCAAATATTGGGATGATGAGCTGTGAGAAGGGATCAACAGGTGATTGTCATGGTTGAGGATGGAAGGCATTCATGACCCAAAGAATGCAGGCAGCCTCTAGAATCTAGAAAAAGAAAGAAATTAATTCTCCTTTAGAGCCTCCAGAAAGGAGCACGACCCTCCAGCACCTTGATTTATATTAGTGAAACCCATTTTAGACTTCTGATATCTAGAACTGTAGCATAACTGATTTGTATTGTTTTAAACCACTATATTTGTGGTGATTTGCTACTGCAGTAAAGATAAATAAATATATTTCCTGGCATAATTCTAGTCTTCCTGATAACTACCTAATCCCAACCTTTAGCCTTCCATGCTTTTCACCTGTTAGCTGGTATTACTGAAAATATTTTTGTTTGGTGCCCTGAGTTGGTGTCCTACTCATAGCTACCCTACATACAACAGGCGAAACACTACTGTCAGTGCTTCTCTGCTATTCACAGGGTTTTCAATGGTGGATATTACTGAAAATAGACCTATCTATTTGAACTTTCCTCTCTACCTACACATGTGGTCCAAAATTATCTTAGATAATTTCCTTAACTTGGATTTTAATCACACATTTATAATTTCCCTATTGTGAACTTTGGTTATATACTCATAAAATCCTGACCTCATAGACTTGCTGGAAAGATAAATTTAGATATTTCATGTAAAGCAAGAACTTAGTACAATATCTGACTCATACTGACATATACTTAAAAAGTCTAGGTAACATTGTTTTTATTATTTTGTCCTTATTAAATAGTTTGACATAGTTTTGTCAGGAGATACAGCTCTGTAGTTACTACTGTTCTGACTCTTCCCAGAATACAGCTGTGAATTTTTGACTCAGGCTTTACTTTGTTTCATGATATTCACATTTATTCTTTTCCTTTACACTGATCTCTCTATATAGGTTATCAGTTCTGTATTTACATCTCAGTGTGTCTATTCTGGGACTGGAAAGCCAGCATCTGCTTTAGTTATGGTCACTGGTGACAGGTGTCCCGTGGTCACCAGTGATAGGTGTCCCGTGTTTGACACATTGATTATAGTTTCTCTCATTAAAAACATTAGAGCATTCAAAATGATTTCATTAAGATGTGGGAATTTGTGCACCCAGAATGATACATAGCACGACAATGTGTTTATGATGTGCCTTTATATGAAATTATTTCACTTCCAAAGTATGTCCAGTTTACCACTGTTGTTGTTGTTGTTGGGTACCGTCGAGTTGGTATCCGACTCATAGTGACCCTTATAGGGTTTTCAATGGCAGATTGTTTCGGGATTGCCTTGGGAGTGGATTGCCAGGTCCTTCATCCCATTTTTGTGGTGCTGGGAATTGAACTCCGGACCTCAGAGACTGCAGCACAGCGCTCTACCAATTGAGCTAAATCCCAGACCCGGTTTACCACTAGTGCATGCAAAATTTTGACAATCCTTGATAAAATTTTTGGCAACAAATTTAACAAGATATTTAAGGTAGAACCCAAGTCCAAGTTATTTATTATTTCTTTTTCTTTTCTTTCTTTCTCTTTGGTTTACTGTCAAGAAAATAGCAATAGCAATAATAATAATAATAATAATAATAATAATAATAATAATAATAATAATATTTATTCAGTGCCTAGAGTTCTCAAATGCACTGCTCTAAGAACTTTAATCATTTTAACTAACTTAGTACTTACTTAGTCATCTTGCATTTTATACCAGGAATGTGAATCACAGAGAGGTTATTAGCTTGTCCAAAGCCAAGTAAGTAAATGACAAATCCAGGATTGGAACTCAAGTCCAAATTCCAGAATTTGATCTTCTCAATACTACATGATTCTGACCAATAACAACAGCTTCTAAATATTTTTCACCAGCATTGAAAGTGACTACATCATACTACATACTAAAGAATATAATTTTATTTTCATGCTTTTAAATTGAATTGTCTCATTTAATTTTTGTAACAAAAGATCTAGGCCTGGAGTTTAGTTCATTTGGTAGAGTGCTGCTTTGTGATCTCTGAAGCCCTGGGTACAATCCCTTGCACTGCAAAAACGGGAGAGGGACCTGACAGCCCACTCTTGAAGCAATCCTGAAACAATTAGCCATTGAAAATCATATGAACAGCAGAGAATCGCTGACATAGTGAGGGGCATGGCACAGAGTTAGGGAGTGTTTAGTTCTGTTGTACAGGTCGCTATGAGTCCACTCAACTGGAGGCACCTGACAACAACCATGAGATCTATATTACAGTTTAAAAAATTGTTACTATGATTTACTGGAATAGTATTATGCTAAAAATTCAAAACAGAATAAATTGATTACAAAGTAGCACAATGACCTGATAAAATGAGGTCTTTGAATTTTATTAGTTTTATTAATATACTTAAAATGTCTAGCTATTAGTTATTTTAAAAGGTGCAACAGTACAGATGAAGATAAACCAGTTAGAGATTTGGGAGACATCTGCACTGACAGGCAGCTTCTAATGTTTTTACTAACCACAGAGTGAGTTTTTAAAAATTGCTTTCTTTGTCTTTTTAAGTAAGCTACCAACATGGGTTTTGACCACACATACTGTGATCAATGGGATTTATTCGTCAATGACTCATTATGTTCTTGATGTGCTAAATGTTCCTTTATTCATATTTTCCTGTTAATTTTTAATAAAGAAAATATTTGAATTTGAAGCTGAGCAGATTCTAGGCAGGTTTCTTTTCTAACTACATGTAGAGTAATATGAGTTTCCTATGCCTCCTACTCCTACATTAGTGTAGTCATCAGTGTCGGGAGAATCACCATACACATACATATGTATATGTGTATATGTGTATGTGTGAGTGTATATGTATATATATGTGTATATATGTGTATATATATGTATGTATACACACACACACATATATATAATATATATATTTTAAATGATTATAGACATCACTTTGAGTTATGGCATCTTCTAATAAAATAGATTTCTAGAGAGGTAAGACTTAAATCTGATGCAATATTAGCACAGATTGACATAATTTATTATACTATCTCTAAGCAAAGAGAATTTTCGTATGTTCATTTTAAGACTATGAAGATTGTCATTCTTTGTCTTATGAAATGGCTAATTGCAAAGTAGATAACTACAAATGTAGTAAAAGGAACAAAGTGGCTTCACATTTTGTCAACTTTACTTGAAAGTCCAGGCTGTTTATACTCAACTTATCTAAAATTTAACAGTTGATATGTTTCTTCTGATTTTGTCTAAATATATTATCTGTGCTTTTTTTTTTTTTTTTTTTTTGTGGTACTGGGGCTTGAACCCAGGGCCTCGCACTTGCATGCTTTGCAAGTGCTGGACCACTGAGCTTTTTTTTTTCTTTTTTCTTTACTTTTTTTGAGACAGGGTCTCACTAAATTATGCTCCTGGTCTCAAACTTGCAATCCTCCTGCCTCTGCCTCCTGAGCTGCTGGGATTACAGGCATGCACCACCGAGGCCAGCCCGTGCTATTTTTTTGAAGGCAATATTTTCTAAAACTGTCCTTCTTATGTCATATATATATATATATATATATATATATATATATATACACATGTATGCATATATATAATATATAATATAATATATAATATGGTATTATATCATATATTATATAATATATGATATATAATATAATATTATATTATATAATATAATGTATTATATGATATATAATATAATATATAATATTATATAATATAATTTATTATATATGTAATATTTTCATACTTCATTGTTGTCAGATGCCATTGAGTCTGGCTCATAGTGACCTTATATACAACAGAATGAAGCACTCCCTGGGACTATGCCAAGCCTGGCACTATGTCAGTGCTTCTTTGCTGTTCATAGGATTTTCAATGGCTGATTGTTTCAGCATTGTTTCAGGAGTGGGATGCCAGATTCTTCTCCCATTTATGAGATTTTAGTGCAGAGTAGCACTCTATTAACTGAACAAAACCCCAGTATTATAAATAACCTTTTTGAAAAGCAATATATAATTCCTTTAAGAAAGAGAGAACACAGACTACACATGAAAAAATGCTTAGTTAACTTATGAGACACTAGCATTTCAGAAGGCATATTTTAAAGCATCATAAATGATATTGCATTTTGTGGCACTATGACATTTTTCCTTAAGGAATTAAAACCAAAACGTAGAAGTTAGGCACTAAAGTAAAAAACATTACTGCTCCACAAGGTTAAAATCAAAATTTTCTATTGAATAATGCTAAATTAACTGTGTTTTACCTAATGTTTGCTGGGCACAGTGGAGCACACCTCTAATCCCAATGACTCAGAAAGCTAAGGCAGGAGTATCACAATTTTGAGGCCAGAGGCAGCCTGCATACCTTAGTGAGACCCAGTCTCCAAATAAAAAAAAAAAAAAAGAAAAGAAAGAAATGGGCTAGGGGTGCAGCCCAGTGGTAGAGCATTTGCAAAGTATGTGCGAGGCCCTGGATTGAACCCCCAAGCACCATTTTTTAAAAGGCTTATAATTTTAACAGTGTTCAGATCATTTTTAAGAAGCATAGGCATTAGAATTATATATATCTAGTTTAATAACGGCCTTGACTTTTCAAATAGGCAAGTATTTATGAACTACTTTACTTCAAATCTATTCTATTTACTAAATGATAAATACATCATGAAATGAGTATTAAAATAAATGTTCAGCCATGCATGCACAGTGAAAATTGAAATAACTGACCCTCTTTATTGGCAATATAGAAATGTTGTATATGTTGTTAAAACAATGCACATATTCACAAAAAATCAGTGATAATAAATACAAAATATTGCGTGTTTCTCAGGAAATTTTATGTTTAGTTTTTTAAAAATTAGTTTAACAGGATATAACAACAACTCAAAGCATAGTTTATTAAAAGTATAATGCACACACTTTTAAAAACATTTTATAGAAGTCACACTAAATAAACAAGAGACATTCAAACTGTTACCTTGGAGTTCTCTGTGAGGCACTACGTATGTGTGACTCAGCTTTGTGAAGATGTTCATTCTAACCAGGAACGTCAGAACCAGCTAGCTGCCCTCTTACTGATTATCTTAATCTTCTTCATATATGGCCTTAGAATCAAACATGTTATGCTAGTTAGGAAAAAAATGTATTTGGTTTGAGCTTAAATATTTCATATACAAATAAAAAACTTAAGACATATTAAGACATATTTTCCCCTAAGGTACACTACAAGCATTCTTAAATTATTTTGGTGGGTATGACCATAAAGTGTGAAATGGTGAGAAAAGAAAAATAATTCATGAGAGAAAAAAATATATATACAACAGAAATATATATATGTAATATATATTATGTTCTATATGTGTAACAGAAATATATATAAAATATGTTATATATTTCTGTTATATATAATATATATCATATTTATAATATATATATTCAGAAATATATATATATATGCACACATATGTATATGTTCAGAAAAGTATTAGGACCAAGATTAAAAGTCTGGCCATGGTTCAGATTATAAAGAATTTTGGGAAAGAATGAGTTTGATGTCAATCACTGCAGAAATTCTGATAAAACAGGCCAGAGAATACGATGATGAAAAAAGGCTCCAGAAATTTTGAACCAGCTGTGATGAGCAGTGCCCATCCTCAGTATTGTTTTCCCCATTTATTTTATTATATAATAATGAGTCCTACAAATAATTGCTACTTTCAGAAAATAGACTGCCTTCCTATCCTAATCCATGGTAGAAGATATTTGTCTACTGGAAGATACTTATACTGTGCATCAATGCATGTAAAAAAGACGAGGAAAGTGTTTCATTAATATTTTTAAAGTAAATAAATAGAAAAGTAGAGATGATTTCATCTTACTTGGACATGACTGCAAACTGTTATTATGAACCATCATCCTAGCAACTTCAGATAATTTAGATTGGAATAAAATGCATCCCCGTAGAGTATCTACTGTGAAACTTTGCATTTCTTTTGCACTTAGAGATTTAATTCTGATATCCAAAGTGGATAATTACACTGATTATCAATTGGTAATTTATATTTATGTGAATGGTAGTCTATAAAAGTGTACAATAGTTCAATTCAAGGTCACAAACAGACCTGGCAAGTCAAGTCTGCTGGTCAGATTACAGGAAACCTCCTGTCTTTGTAGGAGGCTTTCTAAGGGAGTCTGTGCATGGAAAATCCATGAGTATCTATTTCCTACATAAAATGCTTCAAACAGCTGCTTACTTTCTATCTGTAACGTTCTTTTTCCATGTTCTTTCATTTTTTGATTACATTAGGGGAAATCCTTGATTAGAAGCCAGTGGTCTTTAACACCTGCTAATCTCCCTTTGAACAAGGAGAGTGTTTGCCAGGCCAGGCCATCTGCAGGCAACAGAGGGTTAGAGTGGCACCAGGGGGGCAGGATGCAGTGGGTATTCAAATCCGCATATCCTGAGTCTTTGAATCAAGAGGGTTTCCTTCATTGAACACTTGAGTGGGGTCTCCTAGCAGCTAAGGAAGCCCTGTAGATGTGTAATTAAAGGAGTCTATTATGCCCTGAACACAGTGAGACTGTGGCTACTCCCAGTTCCCAGAGAATTGAGCCAGCTCCTTGTGCCCACTGCAGAGACTGCACTCCTTCTCCAGGAAGTGCATGAGCACCCGTTCACTGTGGGAAGATGTATGAAGAGCAGCAGTAAGTTTCCCTGAAGTGGAAAGCAGCTTATATAGTGTTGAGAAGGATGTGGTATTTAAGCCAGCACCTGGGCTCTCCAAACATCCATGCATATCAAGTCTGGCTTAAAATTTAATGAGATCTTTTGGGAAAGGACATTCTACATATATTTTTAGAACATGCCAGTTCTTAGACCAAGAGGAAATAATGAAAACCCCAAATGTGATTTGAACCTTAGAAATGATTTCTTCTATCTTCCTAATTTTCTCAAGGATGAAAGGTGGCCAGAGTCAAGGAAAGTTAATGATATCAATATTTACCTGAAATTCTCTATTTTTTTGTTACTCAGATCTTTTGCCTTATTGTGTCTTAAAATTCAATAAAAATACTACTCATACATTGTATGTTAGGCACCATTGTACAATTTGGATATATAATGCAGAATAGCATAGAAACGGGCCCTGCCTTCATAAAATGTAGAGGGTAAGAGTAAATGGTAAATTAGTGGTATTACATTAAAGGAAAGAGTTATTATGGAAATAAAGTTTTAAAAATGAGTATATGTAAACCAGAGTAGAATCAAAATCAGCTTTTTAGTACCAAAACAGTAAATTTCTAAATTAAAAATATAAAGATACCTATAAAATGTATCTGTGAGGACATGCTGAAGATTTTTAATTACTGAGATATTGTTTTTCTCCTTGAAAGTATAACACAAATTTCAATATATTTTGTGCCTTCAGATTCTTGTGACTAAGGGAGTATGTATTCATCAAAAATGTATTGAATGAATGCATTAATGTAAATGTGTTTTCTAGGTAATTAAAATACTTTTACACCTCATTGAAGCAAGTGTTGCTTTGTTTGGCTTGTTTTTTAAATTTATTTTTCCTGATGCTCCTTTTTTGGTGAAACTTGTTCACGTTAAGTAAGGAATTTGCCTACTGTTGATTATACATATTATAACAAAATTATGCCTTAAAAGAAGATCGTCTCAAAAACTAAATGGATTCATGTTAGTTTATATCCAGATCCAATGAATTATGACAATACAAATGCATTTTTTGAGCACTACTTTACAAATACATTTGGGGAGGATGAAGTCTCACAAACTATTTAAATACAACACTGAAATTAAGAATTACCTCCTTAAAAGTACTTGCATAAATTTTAACATAAATTTTATGGTATAATCAAGAAAAAATATGTAATCATTTAGTATGTTGTTGTTAGGTACCATCAAGTCGGTGTCTGACTTACAGGGACCTTAGGTACAACAGGTGAAACACTATTGTCAGTGTTTCTCTGCTATTCATAGGGTTTTCAAAGGCTGATTGTTTTTTTGGGAGTGGATTGCTGGGTCCGTCTCCCAAGACTACAACTCCTGGTGTCCCCGGGTGGTTTCCCATCCAAGTATTAACCTGACCCAACTCTGCTTAACCTCTGAGATCTGAAGGGATCTGACACCACAGTGGTCGGCTGCAGGCTAATCATTTAGTACAGGGTTTTGCTATTAATCTCATCCTATTTTTATCGATTCATCAGACTGAAACATAGAAAATGAAATTAATAATATTATGGATGACTCCATGCCAGAAAGAATAATGGAAACTGTGACTGATAACCTGAGACAATACACTCCAAATAATCATAGTGAACATATTATTGGGGAAGATAAAAGGTCTTATACTCAAGTTAAATTATCCAAGAGAAAAAAATCTTTTTTTTTTTTACCACAGGCATCTATACCTTGACTTTTAATTTTAAGTATAATTTCCATATTAAAAGAGTGTTGCTGAACTAGAGAACACTAGTGGCTGGGGTTTAGTACAGTTGTTATAGAGTTCTGTGCTGCATTCTCTAAGGACCCACATTTGATCCCCAGCACCACAAAAGTGGGAGAAGGTCAAGGATATGGCAATCCACTCCCAAAGCAATCCTGAAGCAATCAGCCATTGAAAACCGCATGAAGGTCCTATTAGTAGGACCTGACTTGAGGGCACCTAACACAAGAACACTAAGGGAATATGACAAGGATGACATGACAGTGTCTAGAAACAGGTTCCAGAGCAACTCTTTACTTTACTTGCCTCCAGATTTCCAGCTTTGGAAGAGAAACAGAAGAAACTGTCTCTTCAAATGCTGTAGTTCTCTTTCTGGTTTAGATATGAATTAGTACCACTTACCATGCTTTCCCACTTGACTACAAGTTCTTTAGCACAAGTTCTGTAACATATTTAATAATTTATCTCAAGCACTATGCACCATAAATATTTGTTGAGTGAATGAGTATATTTTACAAGGAAAAATAACCTGCAAAATAAAGTAACGTTCAAGTTATTAGTTGAGGAAGACTAGTGAGCTCACATCTCTGGAAGCGCTCCAGTGGACACTGAATTACCATTTTAGGTGGCTTGAAGTAGAAATTCTTGAATTGGGAATGAGATGCGGATAGATGATTTCTAAGTTCCTCCTCTGTGGGAGTAGTTTACAATTCTTTGATGAGGAGGAGATACTTTTTTTCAGAGAATATGAAAGTGAACCAAGAAAAGTAGAGATTTATTTATTTTGTATCAAATAAATTATGTATTAAAATGATGGTACTTCTTCCCACAAATTTATTACTGTTCCAAAACAGTCATTTAAATTGGAAAATCTTATCTCTTGATGCAAAGTAATAAAGTAAACTATTCTCTCTTTTGGGTTTGTAGTATCAATCACTACAACTCTCTCCAACTTAATAGTGGAAAAAAATACAATTACAATATCAACTTCAGCTGAAACATTTTTAATGATCTTGGGTCTACGAACTCATAAGTAATCAACTCTATGGAAACTGGAGATTGCTAAGTCTAAAATAATTAAACAGAAGAAAATCATACCAATATTAAGATAATGATTCTTCTAAAGTAAATTAACAAAATAAATTATATTAAAATGTTCTTTTGGACTATATACATCAAGATATTTCCATCTGAATTTTCAAAATACAATAAGAATATATGCACATACATTTTTACTATGGGCATCAAAAACTTTATGAGTAGCAAGCTGTTTGCACATACATTTTTACATCAGCTTTCAAGATATTGTTGTTAGAATCTGTTGAATTGGATCAAACTCATAGAGACTATACACAACAGAATGAAACACTTCCTGATTCTGTGCCAGGCACACAATTTTTTTATGATTAAGCCCATTGTTGCAGCCACTGTGTCAATCCATCTAGTTGGATTCCTTTCTTTCCTTGACCTGCCAATCTCCAAAACATGATGTCCTTCTCCGGGGATTAGTCCCTCCTGGAAAGTCCAAAATACATCAGATGCAGTTTAGCCATTCTAGCTTCCAAGGAGCACTATGGCTGCGCTTTTTCTAGGACAGATCTGTTGGGTTTTTGGCAGTCCTTGACATATTCAATGTTCTTCTCCAGCACTAAAATTCAAAAGCATCAATTCTTCTCCTGTTTTCCTTATTCAACTTCATTCAGCTTTCACAACCATAAGGTATGCTGAAAATACCATGGCATGAGTCAGGCACACCATTGTCTTCAATGTGACATCTTTACTTTTCAGCACTTTCAAGAGGTCTGTGGTAACAGATTTTCCCAGTGAAATGCATCTTTTGATTTCTTGACTGCTGCTTCTGTGGATGTTGATTGCAGAACCACGTAAAGCAAAATCTTGGAAATCTCAATCTGTTCTCCATTTATTCTAACGCTGCATACTGATCCAATTGTAAGGATTTTGGTTTTGCTAATGTTGGAGTATTATTTCATTCAAAAAATCCATTTCGTTCTATAGTGACTCATAAAATATTATCATTGTGAATTCTTTTAAATTCTTCTAAAATCAGTGTTAATAAAGATGACAAAGTGACTTTATAGAATCAATTCTACGGAGAATAAAATAAAAAGAATACAAAAATGAATTGAAGAAAAGATGAGGGACCACAAACCTTTGTGTAAACTTAACACATTCCAAAGGCAGACAGTAAATCCAAATGATAATGATGAATATTTTATCTATTGGTTTTAGTTGTCATCTTTAAGCATGTATATTGTTGTTAGGTGCTGTCAAGTTGGGGTCTGACTCCTAGTGACCCTACGTACAACTGCTGAAACTGTAGTGCTAGTGCTTCTCTGCTATTCATAGGGTTTTCCATGGCTGATTGTTTTTTGGGAGTGAGTTGCCAGGTCCTTCTTTCAGCATATATACAAAAAATTAAGATTTTATGTTTTATGTATTATGTTTTTACTTCAGCACAACCATTTGAAGGATAGTCTATATATGATCTTTCAAGAATAATTGATTGATGGGATGTGGAAGGATCATATATACTTTACAACATTCTGGTGTCTCATTTTTAACTACTACACTTACTAATTTCAGACCAATAAGGAGCAATCATAGTACCTCTTCAATCTACACAGCACAAAATATTATTAAAAGTTACTAAGACATACTTAGTACGGTGTGTGTTAAGAAATTTTGTCTAATATTTCATTTTAAGATGACAGGTTGTATACAACTCATCTGGCAAAATCCTCTCAAAATACTCAGCGTTTTCTTTCTTTCTTTGTAGTTTTTGATGAATAAATTCAATCCTTAAACCATCATCAAATAATTTTTCATAAACCCCAACCACTAAATAACTGAATTGAGAACTAAGAATAATGAAAAATATTTGTTGATCACCTTTTATGTGTTTTATGATTGAGCATATAAATAAAACAAAAGAAATAAAAACCTCAATTTGATTTCATAAATATTTACTGGTTTAACACTTTTCTCATCTTAATTTGGCTTCCCAATCAGAAAGAAGTGTGCTAGCTAATGAGTTCCTGCAAGTTTCTGATATACTTAGCAATTAAAGTTTTCAGAATGAATTAATATATAATCCTACTGGATAATTAGCCCATAATTTAATTTTACATTTGATTTACATGAAACTGTCCATCAAATTTTAGTCTCCCTCAATGTATAATAGGAAAACAACAACAGCAAACTGGCTGCTTTCTAATACTATACTCTCACTACAACATAAGACATTTCTGATACAAAATATATGGGATTTTTTCCCCACACACCAAGCAATTCTCCAGTGACCACTAATTGGGTGCCTCACAATGTAACTCAATTCTGACATTATCTCCTTGAAACCATCCCACATCTTATAGTTCAATAACTTAGTCCCACAAGATTCATCCTCAGTTCAGATGCCAACAGAAAATCCAGGCCTATAGTGTCAAAAATCCCTTCTTTAGATTTGATTAATTGTATAGAATTGCTTACAGATCACAAGAAAATGCTTATGGCTACCAGTTATTACAATAACAAAGTATATGATGAAGGATACAGATGAATAGCAAGATAAAGAAATACAGAAGGTGAGATATGGTGGGGTCCTGGGCACAGTACTGCCTGTTCCATGGATTTGAGATGCACCAATCTCCAGGCATGTGAAGGTGTTCACCAATCCAGAAGCGTTCCAACCCTTATTCAGGGATTTTCATGGAGGCTTCGTCACTTAGGTATGCAGTTACTAACTCAGTATCCAGCCCCTCGCCTGTTTACAGATTATTGGGGGTGGATGTCAAAATGCTAACCTAATCATAGGGAGTAGGACCTGGTGAGCCACTCCCGAAACAACTAGCCATTGAAAACCCTATGGCTAGCAAAGAAACACTGTCAGATATAGTGCCGGAAAATGAGGCCCCAGGTTGGAAGGCACTCAAAAGACTACTGGGGAAGAGTTGCCTCCTCCAAGTAGAGTCTACCATGATGACGGAAATGGAGTAAAACCCCAAGGTGCTCAACTTGCTGATGTGGCATGACTCAAAATGAGGAGAAACAACTGTAAACATCCATTAATAATTGGAACATGGAATGTATGTAGTATGAATCTAGGCAAATTAGAAATTGTCAAAAGAGAAATGGATCGTATAAACATTGACATCCTAGGCATCAGTGAGCTAAAATGGACTGGCATAGGCCATTTTGAGTCAGACAATCATATGGTCTACTATGCTGGGAATGATAAACTAAAGAGAAATGGGGTTGCATTCATCATCAAAAAAGACATTTCAAGATCTGTCATGAAATACAATGTTGTCAGTGATAGAATAATATCCATACGCCTACAAGGAAGGCCAGTTA
>VMDO01009241.1:49495-78621 GCA_007922755.1 Pedetes capensis | reverse complement strand
CCTCGGCACCGTGCTCTGGGGCCATTTAGACAGGGAAATCAGGCTGAGTGCTGCGGCTGCTGCCTTTAGTCCTACTTACCCCGGAGCGTGATGGGGAAGAGCACTGGAGCCCAGCAGCTTGAGGCCAACCTGGGCAGCGAAGCGAGACCCCATCTCAAAACAAAAACCCAAACAGACCAAACAAGAAAACCTCCAGCAACATGACCAATGGAAACTGGAAGAACATGGCACAGTTAAACTCCCCAAGAAGGGCTGGGGGTGCAGCTCAGTGGTAGACCACACGCTTAGCACGCGACCTGCCCTGGGCTGGGTTCTCAGTACCACCAAAAAATAAAAATAAATAAATTGAGTAAGAAAAGGATCTGGACCTCGACTCTGAGTTTACACCAGAGCCCCTTAACTGGGACTGTGCACCAGTGAACTCCAGGTGTGTGCAGCTCTGTGCATAAATGCATCCCCAGATGAACCTCAAAGGCACCATGTGAATTTGAGGGTCACAAATAAATGTTGCCAAGCAGGTAAGTTTCCAAATACAGCATCAGTGAGTATCACCTTGTCATGCGAGCCCTCCCTAAATCTGAACTTCTCACTTTATGCATTTACGGACATTGTTCTGTGAGGGGAGATGTGGCTATGAAAAGGCCACAAATCGTCAGTTGACAGGCAGATGAGAAACCAGGAATAAGGCTCAGAAGGGGTCCCATCGCACCAACCCATGATCCTAGCACTCAGAGGGCGGAAGCACAAGGATTGTGAGTTCAAGGTCAGGCTTGGCTACACAGCGAGACCACATCTCAAAAACAAAAATAAAAACACAAGGAGAAGGGCAGTGGGAGGAGGAAGGCTCAAGGCGGATGTCCCAGACGGCCCAAGACGGGACTGTGCCTTTCCTCTGGAACTAGCTGGAAAAACTCCACGACCATGAAGGATTGGCTGGAATAACCAACCTGCAGGAGAAAAGAATGCGATGGTGCTGGAACCACACTTACAGGTATCGCTGGGCGTGCTGCGCGTCCCGACGGCAGCTCCTGAACGTGCTCGGAACAGATACTCCTGGGATGAACGAACCGGCTCTCTCCTCAACGTATGACCAAAGATCTGCAAAGCAAATCTCTTTAGTTAGAACTTGCGGGCAGGGGGTGCCTCAGCGGTAGCCTGTGAGAGGCCCTTTGTACCCTCCCCAGTGCTGCAGCAGGGAAAACCCCCCAAATTTTAGTTCTCCAGTGAAAGAATAAACAAATACAAAAGCTTTTTTAAAAAAGTTTTTTTTTTTTTTAAATATGAAATGCTTTTAAACAAATTCTTTTTGGTAAAAACAGGTAGGGCAGCTGCCACCCCACAGCCCTGAGTGGAAAGCTTAGGAAACCAGAGAGGGCAGGGGCCGCAGGTCCAGTCTTGTAGCAGCTTCTGAGGAGGATCTCAGTCCAAGGGCAAGTTCAAGTCCACAGGTGACACAGCCAGGATGCCCTCCTGGAGGGGAACACAGCAAAGCCCTGTGAGCAGAGAGGGCGTCAGCTTCCCAGGGCAGCAGCTGTGTCAGCCTAGGGAAAGGACAGATGGGTGACAAGGAACCAGACAGGGGAGGAGGACAGAGAACAGAGGGAGGGGCCAGAGAGCCAGAGAGAGGGGGAGACAGAGACCCAGAGAGCGGGACAGAGACCCAGAGGGAGGGGGACAGAGACCAGAGGGAGGGGGACAGAGACCCAGAGAGAGGGGGACAGAGACCCAGAAGGAGAGACTGGGGAGGAGTGCTGGGATTCTGATTCCGAGCCGCAGCAGCGTGCTGACCCCAATACCCTGCGTGAGGGACGTTCCCTCTTGGCCCATCAGACAGGGAGCGAGGCAGACACCCAGCGGGTGGCAGTGGGGTTAGGCAGGGACACTTCATCAGCCAGCTCGGCATGTACCTGGCCTCTCACAGGCTTACCAGCTCACCTTCCTGTACGAAAACCTACTTCGCAGGGAAGTGGGCCTCTGCCTCACGCCCTCGGGACCCCTCCAATCCCGGCCTCCTCCTCAAGCTGCTTCCCACCTGCACCTCAGGGAACGCAAGTGGCCCAGGAGCCACGTGCAACCCATCAGGAATTAAATCCAGGGTCCTTGGACCCCGTCATCTCCCTGAGCTCCAAGACCTTGCTCTTGCCATCTGTTCCATGGGCGGCTTCCAGAGGCACCCACCAACGCCAGGTCAGCTCAGGGCTCTGCGCCCTCCCTGGCTCTGCCAGCCTCGCTCACCCTGCTCCAGCCTCCTGTCTGGGCTCCGGGATATACTGGGGCCCTGGAGCTCCTACCAGTAAATTCCTTCTCCCCTTGTGGCCCCACAACTACCCAGAGCGGGGGCAGCTGAGATGCCACTCCCTGTATGCACCAGGAGGTGGGGACACACGTGGGGTCACACAGCCAGCATGTTGGAGCCCAAACCCACTGAGACGACGCTGGAGAGTGTGGGCTGGAAAATAGGCAAGATTGCGTGGGCTTCCAAAGGCGGATGTGAGGTGCAGGTAGATACCAAGCAAACGCGAAGAGGAAAGGAAGTGCAAACGCTCTCCAGCACGTTAGAGCGTGCAGAGCGCTAGGGAAGGACCCAGGGTCTCGAAGGGGTGAAGGTGGCTGCCGTCCTGTTTTTTATGTACCTGGCTTTTCATTTCATTTTGTGCATGTAGGGAATGGTCTACAGCCATACTACCCCGACATCCGATCGCGTCTGATCTCAGGAACTAAGCAGGGCTAAGCCCGGTTAGTCCTTGGATGGGAGATCACCTAGGAATAGCGAGTGCTGTAAGCTTGGGAGAAAGATCTGGAGCCCCCTCCCAAAACAATCAGCCGTCTAAAACCCTATGAATGGCAGAGAAGCACTGACAATAGTGCTGGGCATGGCACAGTGTCAGGTAGTACCTTGTCTGTTGTATGCTATGAGCCAGACCCAACTTGACAGCACCTAATAACAACAATATGTATGGATTGGTTGATTGATTGCAGTGCGGGGGGATAGAAACCAGGGCCTTACAGAAGTGGGGCAAGCATTCACACTGAACTACCCCCCAGCCCAGTGGGGCTGTGGACTGGGGAGCAGTCAGTGGTGAGCGCGTGCCCAGAATGTCTGAGGCCCTTGGTTCCCAGCCCTAGCAATGTAAAAAATAAAATAAAGATAAATAAATAGGGGCCAGGACCGGCTCGTGTGGAGGGCAGGAGTGATTACGGGTCAGGCATGGTAGAGGGCCAGGCGGGGTCCCTGTGAAGGGCATTCTGGTAGGCTCTGTGGGATGCCCAGGTGGGCCAGGCAGCACGCTAAGCCCTTACCAAGAGGACCTCACTCTGTTCCACTTAACTACCCTTGCCAGTAGGGAGTACTGTCACCCCCAGCCTTACAGATGAGTAAACTGAGGCAGGGCGGGGGCGCTCACCGTTCAGGTCTGGTAATAGTTAGTGTACACGGCAGTTTAGGCCCAGCATAGTACCTGCGGATGCCCAGTGGACACAAAAGGCCAGTGCAGCAGAGCCCTGAGCACCGTGAGGTCCGCAAGAGCACCTAAGCCACCCACGCACCCCTCCCCCCAGCAGGTCACATTGCCCAGGCGGCGGCTCACCCAGCCCCCGTGGGCCTGGATCCAGGGTGTGAAGCTGTGCACGTGCTCTACGCTCAGCCCCGCCAGGGCGCCCCCTAGCCGGGCCACGCGGCGGCTCAGCTCCATGGCGAGGGCCAGGCGGGCCAGGGGCTCTGGGGAGGGCGGCGGGGGCCCGGGACACGGCAGCGAGGGGCTTGTGCGGCTTGGGCGAGGGCTGCCCTCCCGGCTGGAGAACAGCTCCACCAGGCGGGCGAACGAGCCGGCCGACAGGCGCGCCAGCTTCCGGTGCAGAGCGGGGTCCGAGGCCAGCTGCGGGGTGCAGGAGAAGAGAGGCAAGGTCGGCCCGCCCCCGCCCCCACGACCAGCCAATAGGCAGGCGAGGGCGTGACCTGTCAATAAGCCCCACCCCACACACTAACACCAAGCCCCCGCCCACCCTTCGTTTCCCCAGCCTCTCTGCCAACCGGCTCCCGCTAGGTGCAGAAGCGGATGCTAACCCATGCCCTGCCCAATTCTTAACAGCCAATCAGAGCCACTGTAGCTGAGTTCAAGTCCGCCTATCTTCAGGCCCCTCCCACAGCCAGGGCTCTCAACCACCTCGCCTTCTTTTCTCTTTTTTCGGTACTGGGTGGTTGAACCCAGGGCCTCGCACCTGTATGCTCTGCACCCCCAGCCCATTTTCTTACTTTTTGAGACAGGGTCTCGCTAGGTTACGCAGACTACTTCTGGTCTCGAACTTGCGATCCTCCTGCCCTGCCTCCCAAGCCGCTGGGATTACAGGCGTGCGCCACTGCACCCGGGTCAACAACCTCGCTTTCTACCACACAATCGATGTTATAGGGCAGTGCGCTTTGCCCAGGCTCTCCGGCCAATCAGATTCCGGGGCACGGTCCCAGGTCATGCCGTCTCCAGCAGTCCGTTTCCCCCACATTCTAAGCCATGTCTCTACTGCAGTCAACCGGATTTTACCCCCCCACACACACTGATCCTCGTATTTCCCCAGCCTGGCCCAGCCTCACCTAGATCGTGCTTCCAGTTCCCTTGTCTTATTTTTGGTTGATTTGGGTTTCTGGTGCTGGGGGTGGAATCCAGAGCTTAGCACGTGCCAGGTAAGGGCTCTGCCCCTGAGCTACACCCCAGCCCCTCTCATAGGTCACCTTTCTGATGGCCATATGCTTTGCACTAGGGAACACCCCTCTAACAACGAATGGAAGCCACTAATTTAAAGTACCACTCTTGCCATACTTTGGCCATTCTACCCTTCACTGAAGCCTTGTCCCTCTGTCCCTACCCAGAGTGGACAGGTTTTTTGAGACCTTGTTCCAAAAAAAAGAAGAAAAAGAAAAAGAAAAAGAAAAGCAAGAAAGAAAAGAAAGAAAGAAAGAAAGGAAAAAAAGAAGAAAGGAAGAAAGGAAGGAAGGAAGCAAAGAAAGAAGAAAGAAAGAGAGAAAGAAATGCCGGTCCGACTTCTGATCCCATGGCCTCCGTGCCCCACCATCCCACAGCTCCTGTCCTGGCTAAGGTGTGGGACAGAGGGGGCCGGTTACCTTTTGGTTGATGACTTCTGCCTCCTCCTCCAGCAAAGCCACCAGCCTCCGCAGGAGGGCTTCTTTCTCCGTGAGAGGAGGACCCTGTGACTCTGGGGGCCGGGGGACAAGACTCTCACTGGGGGCAGAGCCGGGGCTCCCTTTGCCCCCTGGCCTTCTCCAGGGCTCCTCTGCACTCACCTGGGCTGGGCGGAGACCTCAGCTGCTCTCGGACCAGCACTTCCAGCCGCTGGGCCACCAGGGCATAGAAGTCGGGTGTAGCTGGGCCTGGGGTGGAAAGGGTCAATAGCTCTCGGTCTCTAGGACACTGGACACTTATGGATTTTTTCATTCTCCCAAGCACCTTGCCAGGCAGCAATGATTCCCATTTTAAAATACAGAGAACAGAGGCCACAAGAGAAAGCTCGGTAAACGATGCCAAAACCCTTAGCCTGTCCACCTTACTGTGTCTCAAGTCTCAATTTGGAATGTTAATGGTTGAACTGGACTTTGAAGATTATTCCATGAGAGGCAGGCAAGTATATGCTATTCCTGCTATTGCTACCAGACCCCTCTCCCAGTTCAGACATCACCAGCTGATCACAGCACTCATCTCTCCAGCTGCAAACTGATTTTTAGGCTAATACTCCCAAGCAGCCAGTACTAGTCTATCCAGGCTCACCCAGGAGAGGAAACCTGTCGGTCATTCCTGATCAAGCCCAATGACCCTCTCTCCTCATTCCCACTCTGCTACTGGAAAAACAGAGGCGAAAGCAAGAGAAAGGATTTTTTCCCAGAGTCGTCAACCAATTAGTCAGGGAACTGTGGTTGGAGCCAGGTCTCCTGCCTCTGTGTTGGGGTATCATAGCTACAAGATGGGCTTCCCTAGGGGAGACCGCACGCAGCCACCCCGATTGAGAGGACTTGATTAGCACTTCATCTAGTCTGGGCTTTAGGAGCCAACGCTCCTGGCATTGCTGGCTTTACAGGGGATCTGAGGAACCTCTTACCAGGCTCTGATCCATAGCAGGGGCGGAGGGGCAGCGAGGAAGGCCGAGGGGACTCCGGGGGAACGGCAGCCCCTCTCCCCAGGGGACAAGGAAGACACCTCCGAAGGCGGCTCAGGAAGTCTGTCGGCTCCTCTTGGGCAGGGGTGCTGGGGAGGAGGACCTCAGAGAGTGACCGCGAGATCCTCTGCAAGGAACCCCTCTTCCCTCCCTGGGAGGAACCCCCTGGCAAGCCAGAGACAGGGAATAGAGCCAGGTGCGAGAGAGGAGTCAAGATGAGAGCGGGAGCAAGAGCTAGAGAGGCTCTCAACCCAAATGCAGGCCCCGGGGGTGGGAGGGCGCAATCCTCTTACCTGGGGGGGCTTGGAACAGGGGACCCTGCAGCCTCACCCCGCCTAAGGAAGGCAGCGAGGACCCTCAGAGTGTCCTCCCGCAGCCCCAGCTCTTCTGAGCCTGCCATGGAGACACCTGGGAGACAGGGCGGCGGGTGGACCCGAGGTCAGCGCAAAGTGGAGGCGTGGGGCTGAAACATCTTAGTCCCTTTATGAGGTGAGGGGCAGGACTCCTGGGTCCCTTGAAGAACTGGGAGCTGAACCGGGGCCTCGCACACGCTAGGCAGATGCGCCACCACTGAGTGGCACCTCCGGCCCCTTTGTTATTTTTCATTTTGAGCCAGGGTTTCACCGAGTGGCACAGGCAGCCTCTGGCCTGGGACTCCTGCTTCTGCCTCGGCCTCCCGAGTCGCTGGGACTACAGGGATGGGCCTGGGTCCTTTGGGAAGACTGGAGTCTTGGGGGCTCAGAGTCCTGAGTCCCCCAGAAAGAGGGATGAGGCCTGACTTAGCCTGGGCAAAGGTGCTGGGTCTAGATTCTTGGGTCTAAGAGAGGAGGTGGCTGGGGTCTTGCCCTGGGGGGCCGAGGGTGAGAAGAGGGTGTGGAGCTCCGACTCCTGCATCCTGCAGGTGCACAGGCCAGGCTGCTGAAGCCCCCGAGGACGCAGAACTACCAATCCCAGCCGGCTCCTGGCACGCAGGCCCTCGGCCCGCGCCGGCCGCCGAGCAGCCCGCTGGGGGGTGTAGTCCGACCATCTCAGGCTGCGATCTCGGGGACCCCCGTCGTCCTGACGTCGGAAAAGCTCCTGGATTTCGGTCCCCTCTGTTCCCTCCTCGCCCGGACCGCCCCCAACACTCCGCTCACCTCGCCCGGGGTCCCGCCGCGGCCGCCACCGTCCCCGCAGGCACCGCGGATCGAGTTGCACAAACTTTTTAATCAGTTCAACTTTCCCGCGCCTGCGCACTGGGCGATTCGGCAACTGCCCCGACGCGGAGGGGGCGGAGCGCCGAGGCCGCCTAGTTTGCATATGACGTTCCCAGCATGCCTTTGGCCGGAAGACCGAATAAGGACAGGCGCGGGAGCGGACGGGCTCGCGGAGCGGCCCCTTTGGCGGCTGAGTTTCTCACCCAGAGGATGGTAAAGTTCCCAGCTGAGCAAATCGGCGGGAAAGGAAGCCCCCGCGCGCTGCAGCGGAGCTGACCGGAAGCGGGGCGCGCAGCTCCGAGTTTGACCACTGCGCGGAGACCCGAGTGGGGCGGGCGCCAGCGCCCCGCGCGCCCCGACCCTTCCGATAGGTGACGCGGAAGAGCTCGAGAGAGAGCGGGCGGCGTCTGGGGGTAAGGATGAGGGAAAGCGAGGGTCCGCCCAGCCCGCAAGGGAGCTGCGCCCCCGGGTACAGCGAGGCCGGGAGGGAGGCGGCCTCCTGGGGAAGCTGCGGGCCGAGGGTCCGCGCTGGAGACGGCCAGGGCGTCCTCCGCGGGTCCGTGCGCGGGGTCGGCGTGCGCACTCGGGGAGGAGGCTCCAGGGGGGTGCAGTGGAGAAAAAGGGTCTACACCGGCTGCCCCGAGGACGCTGGCAGAGGCGGGGTCCCACTGAGTGAGGGAGCCCGAGAGGGTGGCAAGAGACGTTCTCAGGTTCGTGCCCCCGGAAAACATGGGGTCCGTGGCCCTCGCGCGAGGTGTGGGCGCGGACTCCCGTGGCCAGGCGGGCCTAGGAACTGCCCTGTGTGCTCAGGCTGGACCATGGGAAGCCAGAAGCCGCGGATCTTGCCCTGGCTGGTGTCGCAGCTGGACCTGGGGCGGTTGGAAGGAGTGGCCTGGCTGGACGCGAGCCACACGCGCTTTCGCATCCCCTGGAAGCACGGCCTGCGGCAGGACGCGCAGCTGGAAGACTTCGGCATCTTCCAGGTGCGGTGCGAAACCGAGCTGAACGAGGGCTTGGAGGGGGCGGGGCTCATGGTGATACTGAGGGGAGGGGGCGGGGCCCGCTGGATCAGGGGCCCGACGGTGGGAGCAGGAGCGCACGAAGCGTCCAGGTTCTGGAATAGACGCGGGAAAGCGGGGTCCGATCTAGGGTAGGGCTTTCTAGAAGTTGGGAGCCCCTGTAGAATATTTGAGGCATTAGAGGTGACAGCTTCAAAAGTGGGATTCCTAACCACCAAACTAGGGTGCACGAGAGGCCGGGATTATCAAGTGTCCTGGGGCAGTCAGTGGTGGCTGGTCGAAGGACCAGCTGGGACCTAGAAGTCTGGCTTAGAAAACTCAGGACTTGAAAGCACGAAGCAGGGGGCAGGATGGGGATGAGGGAGCATCAGGGGACACGGAGACTCTTCGGATTTGAGGGTGGAAGGACACAAGGTCACGGATTTGGAACCCACTTGGGGGGGTATGAGGACCCTAGGAGGGAGGGGTGGGGCCCCAGAGGCGGGGTCTAATCCTCCCCACACCCCTGATGTCCCAGGCCTGGGCCGAGGCCAGCGGTGCCTACACTCCTGGGAGGGACCAGCCCGACCTGCCAACCTGGAAGAGGAACTTCCGGTCGGCCCTGAACCGAAAGGAAGTGGTGCGTTTAGCTGAGGACCGGAGCAGGGACCCTCACGACCCTCATAAGATCTATGAGTTTGTGACCTCAGGTGTGTCAAGGTGGGGTTGGCATGGAGGGCTGGGGTCCGTGGGGTCTCTGCCCCCTCCACGGGGCTCTCCTCCTCTGCCGACAGGAGCCACGAACCTTCCCCAGCTGGACACGTCTGCAGACAGCAGTGGCGGAGGCAACGCCTCTGACACTCAGGTGAGCAGGCGTCCAGCCTCCTGCTGTCCTGTGGGCCTGGCCTAGGCCTGCCCTCTCCCTGGACCCCCGTCCCATCCGGTGTTTCTGGTCTGCTGTTAGAATGCCTCCCTCTTCCTGCAGGAGGACCTTCTGGGGTTACTGGGCGACATGGCCTTGGGACCATCCCCGGAGGAGGGTCACTCGGGCCAAGCCGTGGCCCCTGAGCACTGCCTGCAGCTCCTGTTGAGCCCCAACCTGGACCACCCCGCCCCCTGCCCAAACCCGGCACCCCCTGAGAACCCACTGCGACAGCTGCTGGTCCCCGAGGAACGTGAGTGCCTGCGGGGGCCGGGAAGAGTGCAGTGGGGCAGCGGGCCTCACCCCCCTCCCCTCTCTCCCCCCTCCCTGCCGCTGCTCAGAGTGGGAGTTCGAGGTGACTGCCTTCTACCGAGGCCGCCAGGTCTTCCAGCACACCATCTTCTGCCCAGGTGGCCTGCGGCTGGTGGGCCCCGAAGCTGGGGACAGGATGCTGGCTGGGCAGCCGATAACGCTGCCAGACCCTGGGGCATCCCTGACCGATCGGGGCGTGACGGGCTACGTGAGGCGGGTGCTGAGCTACCTGGGGGGCGGACTGGCTCTGTGGCGGGTGGGGCAGCGGCTCTGGGCCCGGCGGCTGGGGCACTGTCATGCGTACTGGGCCTTGGGCGAGGAGCTGCTCCCTGACAGCGGGCGAGGGCACGACGGCGAGGTCCCCAAGGACAAGGACGGTGCTGTGTTCGACCTGGGACCCTTTGTGGCAGGTGAGCGCCCCGAGAGGAAAGCCCAGGGCTTGGGGGTTAGGGTCAGGTGGTGTGGGACTGGGTTCAGACAGGGCTGTCCCGGCGACGTGGACGGGCTCTTCGCCACCTGCCGGAGCCCATGTGCAACACAAGGCCTGACACGCAGGGCAGCAGGGAATAGCTGCCGCCCTTGATCTCGTTACAGCAGGAGGCAGCCCAGGGTAGAGCCCGCGCTATGCTCACGCTGCCCAGGCCCTGGGCTCCCTCCCAGCACTGCTTAAAACCCCTCACAAACCACGGGAGCAGGAGGTCTTCCCTGACCAGCAGGACCTGCAGTGCTGGGGTGGAGCACCAGCTGGGACCCTCGAGAACCCAGATGGGCCCAGTGCTCTGTTTTATTTCATTTTAATTCATTTTACTACTTTTTTTTTTTTTAACATGGTCTTAATTATGTAGCCCAAGCTGGCCTTGAACTCGAGATCCTCAGGGTCCTTCCTGAGTTGAGACTGCAGGTGTGCACCACCGGCACCACTGCCCTGGACTAATTACAGTGTAAACTTAGAAGGCCAGGGAGAGCAGGGCATAGTGGCACTCACCTGCCACACCAGGCCAGTCTGGACTACAAGCGAGACCCTGTCTCAAAAACAAACGCAACACAACAAAAATAAATAAACCAGTAGCTGCCGGTGGCTCCAGGCTGCACACCAGGCAGGATGGCCGAGGGGCTGAGGTGCGGAGGGTAGCCACAGGGGCCCTCCCAGGCCTGCAGCCCCGGCAGGTGTGGTGGCAGAGAGCTCTGGTGGGGCGGACAGAAGGCCTCTCTTCCTTCCCTAACCGGACTCCTGGGCCCCCAGATCTGATCAGCTTCATGGAAGGAAGTGGACGCTCACCGCGCTACACCGTGTGGTTCTGTGTGGGGGAGTCGTGGCCCCAGGACCAGCCGTGGGTCAAGAGGCTCGTGATGGTCAAGGTGCCTGCCGTCCTGGGCTCCTGGGGCTGAAGGGCCCGGTAGCCTCTTGGAGAAGCTGCCAGGCACAGGGGTTTCTGCAGATCCAAGGTCTCCACCCCCAGAGCCCGGGTGTCCTTCCACGCCTCCACCCAGAACCTATTTGTGACCAGGCAGCCACAGTTCCTGGCAGCCCCACGGCTGTGGGCCCTGCTGGGCTTCACCGGGGCTGAGCACGCTGCAGTCCACTCCTGCCCGGCCCGACTTTCCGCGTCTCCCTCAGGTGGTCCCCACGTGCCTCAGGGCCCTGCTGGACATGGCCCGGGCAGAGGGGGCCTCTTCGCTGGAGAACACTGTGGACCTGCACATCTCCAACAGCCAGCCCCTGTCCCTCACGGCCGACCAGTGGAAGGCCTACCTAGAGGACCTGGTGGAAGACATGGACTTCCAGGTCACCGAGGAGGCCTGAGCCGGCTCTGCACGGCACCAATAAAGCAGGTCCTGCCTCAGTCACCATTTGTGTCTGGTGTTGGGGTCCCCAGGCCAGCCCCACCCTCAGCTGGGGCCTCAGTGATGACCAGGCACTGCGGGGGCAGCTGACATCTGCCTCCTGGGGGCTGGGGAGGAGGTGTCACCCCCACCTCACAGACCGGACAATGGGGCCCAAAGTGGGAAACAAACAGGTGAATTTGGACACTGGTCTGCACTGAGGGGGCCCCACCCACTTGTCCAGGTGCTGGCCAGGTCTGTTGTCAGCCTCGTGTCCCCTCCACATGGGGCTCTTTGGCGGCCCCAGGGCCCCGTCACCCCTCTTGGCAGGGATGCAGTTCTGGGGGCGCAGGACTGATAGAAGCCAGGGCAGCCTGACTCACCCTGTGGCTGTCTGCCTCAGTTTCCCTTTCAGGAGTAGGTTTAATGTATCACCTCAGCCTCACAGGGCAGCTGAAAGGAGAACCCACCTCCGTGGGGACAGAGACCCCTCCCCGGGAGACTGGTCCCAGGGGGCCAATTCCAAGGCAGACACAGCACCCAGGTGCTCCATGCAGCAGATGCGGCCCAGGCCCTGGTGCCTGGCTCCACCCACCTCCCCTCAGCAGTGCCTACCTCCAGGCTTGCTCTTGCTGCCTTGCCAGGGCCCTGCACAATGGCTAGAGCACCCACTTTACAGATAGGGTGAGCCTGAGGCCAGAGAGCAGTGTGCCCACCCCCAGCCCTTCCAAAAAGAAAAGGCTGAATAACGGGGCGGGGCAACATCTCATGAAACCTTTAATGAAAGTGGGAGAAGGGGCACGAACAGAGGGCGGACACTAGGGCCAGGCAGGGCAGGAAGTGGGCAGGGCAGGGCTCCCCTCTTCCCGCGGTGACCTCCCCCACTCATCCCATTGACTGGGGAGGGAAGCAGGGAGGCGGAGCCATAAATATGTCCAGAATCTCAAAGAGGCGAGGGGCACAAGAGGCGGCTGGGGGTCTCAGAGAGGAGGCAGGGGCAGGCCTGGTCCACCCTTGTCAGGGGGCCCCGGTTCCTTGGGTGGCCGAGGAGGTCCTGGGGGGTCCCCAGGCTTGCGGCCGTGCTTGCGGAAGTAGCGGTAGCGCTGGACGTAGGCCCGCACCAGGTTGCTCACCTTCACTGGGTTGATCTCCCCACTTTTGCTGTGGCAAATCTGGGGGGCCAGAAGTGGGTCACTAGAGTCCCTGCCAGTCCCCCGGGGCCCCTCCACCCTGGACCACCAGCATAGCTTGAGACCCAGGTGGAGCCGAGCCCCCGGGGATGGCCCTGACAACAGGTTCCTCCTGGCACCACCACCCCCAGCTGCCCGCCGGCCCCGCCCACCTTGTGCACGGCCTTCCTCAGGATGTCCTTGTACTCCTCCTTGGTGATGTCCTTCTTCTGGTAGTACGGCTTGATGGCCAGCTTCACCTCCTCCACAGCCCGCTCCTGCGTGTGCAACTTCTTCAGATACTGCGGCCGAGACAGGGCGGAAAAGGACAGCAGGTGGGTGAGTGCCGGGAGGGGCAGCCTCCCCGCATTGAGCAGCCCAGCCCAGATGCCGTGTCCCTCGCCTGTCGGGGGAAGTACACAAGACTGCGCAATCACAGCTCCATTCTGCGGTGCTTATTCTGACTGGGCAGGAGGCACGAAAGGCGTCTCAGCAAGCAGTGCTGAGCCCCACCCTGGACTCTGGCTATAAGCACCGGGGTCAGCGCCCTCTGCTCTGGGCCAACTGGCGGGGGAGTTCCCGCGCACGGAGGCATGCTGCAGCCCTGCCTGCCTCAGTGGTGGTCTGCAGCAGGGGGGCAGGCCCACAGCGAGACCACCGTGGGAGGCTGCCCTCAGACACCAGGCAACCCCACCTCTGCCCAGCGCCACAAGTGAGGCCAGGCCAGCCAAGCCTGGGAGGACTCTCAAGCTGGCAGCCAGAAGCCCGGCACTCGGGGGGCTGAGGCAGGAGGATGGCGAATTCCAGGCTGGCCTGGGCCTCCTGAGACCCTGCCTCAACCTCGAGAGATCTCGTCTCCAGATGAGGCCAGACATGGGCACAATGGCCACGCCTGGGATCCCACCACATGGAAGGCCGAGGTGGGAAGACCCCAAGTTCCAGAGCCGCCTGGGCTATACAGGGAGACCCCATCTCAAAACTGCCAACCAAATAACCGAATGAATGAAAGGAAAACTGGAGCCAGAAGATACAGGCTGTGCCACACCGCAGATGATGGAAAGCAGAGACCAACCCAGCGGCCGGCTGGCAGAGCGCGGGCCGCCGCCAGGGCCCTCACTGTCCTGGTCCTGCTGCCCGTGGACGGCCCTGGACAAATGACAGCTGGGCGGGGTCCCGCCTGCTCCTCACATGGAGACTTTCCTGGGCCTTCCTCGGCACCCCCGAGAGACAGGCGAGGGTGGACTACGTGCATGCTGCTGGCCAGTGTGAGGGGCAGGCAGACTGGACAGAGGCAACGAAGGCCGGGGAGCAGCAGCTGGGGAAGGCCCGGCCTGGCCCGCGGGGGGCTGCCCTCCTGCACCGGCAGCAAGCTCTCTCCCACTCATGCAGGGGTGCGGGCAGGCTGGGTGGCCTGTGAGTGTGGGCTGTCTCCATGTGTGGGATAAACATGGGTAAGGACCACGCAGCCGCTCCAGCTGACCACTCACCTTGTCTGCGTCGCCGCGACCCTCGGAGCTGCTGCTGCCTTCCCTCTTGTCCGCCGAGGTGGCCAGCCCCGTGGGGGTGGGCGGCGTGGAGCCGCAGCCCCCCAGGGGGAGGCTGCCAGGAAGCAGGTAGCTGGAGGGACCAGGGGGCAGACCTAGAGAGGGGGGTGCGGGGGCTGGGGTCACCCCCAGGCCGGATGGTGGCTTCCGGTGGCTGAGGATCTGTGGGAAGAGGCTGAGTGAGCAGAGGTGGCGCGGGGGTGGGGTGGGGAGGCAGCACACGCCCCCCATGTTCCCAAGCCCCACCATCTCCCAGCAGCAGCCCGGACACCTGGCTCCTCGCCCCAGGGCCTGCTGGGAGCTGTGGGGCCGTCCCCTGGGGAGCCCACCTGGTTGGTGGCCTGGATCAGCTCCTGGGCCTTGGCGCGGCTCGCCAGATTGGCCTCTTCCATCTTGAAGAGCAGCGCTGTCACTGCAGGAGGGGGCAACGCGGAGCTCAGCAGTGACGGAGGAGCAGGCTGCCGCACCCCACCCTCATCCCCATGGCCAGACACAAGCCTCACATTCAGGACAGAAAAAGGGGGTTGGCCACTAAGAGAACCCCACGTGCCCTGTGGGTTCTCAGGACGCAAGGAGAGTGGGGGCCTGGAGAGGCCAGGGTCCCCGAGAACTGGAGAGCTACAGACTTCTGTCTCGCGTCCACCCTTCCCTGCCACCCGTGGCTGGCCCCAGCCTCTCCTGACCTCTGGACTCTGGTGGCGGCGGCTGCCATCCCAAGGGACCTCTCAGTGTGCCTGAGCGGGTCCAGCTCTGGGTGACCCCCAGACCCATCCTAGTCGTCTGGTCTGTGGTGGCTGCTGCCTGCTCCCCTCTGTCCAGCCTCTCCAGCTGCCCCCGTGCCCAGAGACTTCTGGGCACACCCCTGGGCCCACCCCACACTGCACAGCCCCTGCCAGGACACCCCCTGCCTTCCACGCTGCACCCCTGCGCCCGCCTTCCCCAGCGGCTCCCCACTCACAGGCCAGGACGCCACTGGTAGTGCAGTCCACCCCAGCCGGCAGGCTCCAGGGCATGGGCGGGGGCAGCGGGGGCAGCTGGGAGACGCGCGTGGCCGGCCCGTCCTCTGCCCCTGAGTCTCCAGCTGTGGACCCCGCGCTGGGGGCAGTGCTCGGGGCCGCCACAGCTGTGCTGGTGGCTGTGGTGGTGGCAGGCTGCTGCTCCTCCTCCTCCTCCTCTTCCTCCTCCTCTTCCTCTTCCTCCTCCTCCTCCTCGGCTCCCCCTCGGCCCCCAACCTCCTCAGTGGCTTCCTCTGGCAGGAAGGAGACCTCAGGAGTCTTGCAGCTGCTATCCACTGTCTGTGAGTCAGGCGTGAGCGCGGGGGGCGGCGCAGCCGCCTTGGGTGGCGGGGTGCTGGGGGCCTTGGGAGCGCGCTCCTCACCGGACCACGAGGTCTCCTCGGTCCCCTTGGCACCGGCCGCCTGGCTGCAGCTGTCCGCCTTGGACTTCTTCAGGGACACGGTGCCGCCGCCTGCGCTGCCGCCACCGCTGCTGCGGACCTTCTTCCTGGTCTTGGATGGCTTGGTCTTCCCCTTGGTCCCCTTGGCTTTTTTGGCCCCGGCCTTCGCCTTGACCTTGGTCTTCTTGGGCTTGGCGCTGCCCGGCGCCGCCTTGGCCAGCTCGGCAGGGGCCCGCTCGTCGGGCTTCAGGAAGGGGGAGCGGCTCTCCCGGTCTCGGCTGAACTTGACCCCGATGGAGCCCAGGCCGGCGGCCGCCACATCCTTGGCCGGTGTGGTGCTGCTGACGCCCTCGCGGATCAGCACGGCCACCTTGGACTGCAGCTTCACCTTCCGCGAGGAGCAGGATGAGGACGAGGACGATGAGCCCGAGCCGCTGCTGGCCGCGGCCTTCGGCGGGGGACCCGCGGGGGGCGCCGAGTCCTTGGGGGGCCGCACCTTCTTGGACGACCTGTCCCTCTCCCTGTCTCTGTCCCTGTCCCTGTCTCTGTCCCGGTCCCCCCCATCCAGGGCCTTCCGCCGAGACCCCTTGTCCCGGGAGGCGGCAGCGGCGGCCCCTGAGCGACGCCGGTCCTTCTCGCTGCTCTTGCTGCCGCGCTCCTCGGCGCTCAGCCCCTCTGAGTCGTATAGGACCTCGCGCTTGGGCGACGCGGCTGGCGCGGGCGAAGGGCCGCGGGGGTCGGCCTTGTCCAGCCGACCCACCGTGATGGTCCGCTTGATGGTGAAGAGGTCGTGGTCCGTGAGGTCCTGGATGGAGGGCGGCACGGCCCCGCGGCGCCGGCTGTCGCGTTCGCCGCCCGCAGATGCAGAGCCAGGGGCCAGCGGGGCGGGCGCGGCTGCCTTGTCACCTCCGTCCCCCGCCCGCTTCTCACCGCGGGACCGCGACCGCTTCTTCTTCTTCTTGCTGCTGCCGCCATCCCGGTGCTTGCCGCGGTGCCGCTCGCGCCTCGACGACGACGACGACGAGGTGGCCGGCGGCGGGGAGGCTGAACGCCGCCGCCGCCGCCTCTTCTCCCGGGAGCGCGAGCGCCGGCTGCCCCCGCGGCGCCGGTCTGAGCTGCGTGAGCGGCGGCGGGCAGAGCGGGAGCGGGATCGCGAGCGGGAGCGGGAGCGGCGGCGGGCGGCCGAGGCGTGCGAGCTGGGCTTGCGGTCCCGCGAGCGGTGCTTTTTGGAGTCCCAGGGCGAGGCGGGCGCCGGCGCAGCGGGCGCTGGGGGCGCGGAGGCCTCCTTGGCATCGCCGCTGCGCTTGCGCTCGCGCCGCGACTTCTTGCGGGCGGGCGGCGCGGCGGGCGCTGAGGGCGCAGGGGACGGCGAGCGCTGACGGTAGCGCTCGCGCCGCTGCGTGAGGATCTTGCGGCGCAGGTCCAGGCCGCCCCAGCGCGCGTCGGCAGTGGCGGGCGCGGGCGCTGGCTCCCCGAGGTCCACCTGCAGCGCGCCCTCGCCGTCCGACTCTGCGTGCAGCGACAGGAAGTCGTCGCCCTCGGGCGCACGCGGCGCGGGCGGCTGGGCAGGGGGCGGCGCGGGGGGAGCGGGGGGCGGCCGCGCAGGGCGCCCGGCCCCGCGGAAGAGCGCGAGCGCACGCGGCTCGTCCTCGGGCTGCACGATCTCGCCCTCCTCGATCTCCGAGTCGGCCGGCGGGGGCAGCGCCAGGGCGCCGCCGGCCGTCACCACCTCCACGGCCACCTTGCCCTCGCGGCAGGCCTCCGCCTCGCCCAGCACGAAGACGCGCCGGCGCGTGGCCCCGTCAGCCCGCGTGGAGTCGGCCTGCGGCGGCGTCCCAGCCACGGGCGGCTGCAGGGGCGCGGGGTCCGGGCGGGGGCTCTCATCACCTGGGAAGTCCTGGCTCAGGCTGTTGTCGTCGTAGATGCCCGCCAGCGTCTCGGAGATGCGGCTGATGCTCTGGGACAGGCCCTCCTCCTCCTCCTCCTCCTCGGCCTCCTCCTCCTCCTCGTCGTCATCCTCGTCCTCTTCCTCCTCCGGCGATGGGGTCCCCGCCGAGGAGCTGGGGTTGGAGCCTGTGGGCTCGAAGGGGTCGTACTTCTGCTCTGGCGCAGGCGGCGGGGAATAGGCCTCGTCGGTGGGGTGGAAGGGATCATAGATGTCGAATCGCGGGGCTGGGGGGGCTGGGGGGGCCGGGGGTGCAGGGGGCGGAGGAGGGGAAGGGGAAGAGGAGGAGGGGGAGGGGGAGGGCGAGGAGGAGGCCGAGGAGGGCGCCGGGCCTCCGTCCCCAGTGCCCAGGGTGAGGAGGTGGCGTGAGCAGGCGGGTCGGGTAGAGTGGGACTGTGGAGAGACTGTAAGACAACAGGACAACAGGGAGGATGGCGGTCAGGGCAGCTGGCCCTCCGCCTTTCCGCCCCTGCTCGCTGGGTTTCACGGGAACCCACGCGCCAAGCATCTGGAGGGTGCTCTAACCCTGGGGCCAACCCAGCACTGTCAGTAGCCCGTGGTCTTTACACCACTCCCCATCACTCGCAGTGCTGCCTGGACTGCACCTCCTGGCGGACCAGCGGACCAGCGGACCAGCACCCCCACCCTTCAGTGGAAAAACTGCCTTCCATAGAAGTCAGTCCGTGCTGCCAGAAAGGCTGGGGACTGGGCTCTGAAACCACGCGTGAGGTACTGTGACCCAGGGGTGCCAGGAAACCTACAGAGCTGCCTGTCTTCCCCCAGGCCCCAGCGCAAAGCAGGGAGCATCTGGGATGTGAGCCTGGCCAGCAGGGCCGGAGCCCTCCAGTCGGTGCTGGAGCCTGTGCAGGGCGCCCTGGCCCTCAGTCCCAAGGACTGAGCAATGGCAGCAACGTACCACAGCAGCACAGGCTGGTGAGGGGGAATCAGAGCTCAAACCTAAGTCCACCTCCCAGGCCACAGCCAGCCCTGGTGGGCTGCCCCCACTGCCTCCCGTCTGTAGAGAGAAGACTGAGGCTAGGCGCTGACGGTGGTCCCAGGCTGGGCATGATCAAGTGGCGAGCGTGGCCAGCCAAGGTCCTCTGCTGAATTCCCTGTCCTGCGGTGAGCCCTCTCCGGAAGGGATCCACCTGCTTGGGACCCAGACTCCACAGGCCAGGCCTGTGCCAACTGGCTGCTCCTGCCCAGAGCAGGCCCCACACCTCGGTCTGCCTTGACACCTGCTGCCCTGAGCACTCTCGGTTCACAAGTGGACACAGCTGGCCAAGGGGGCACAGTGCCTCCAACGGCCACCCCTGAGCACAGCAGCCACTCTCAACCTGCTTGGCACGGGGTCTGCACAACCCCCTCCTGAGCCAGACACCAGGCTCCAGCCCCACGGAGAATGCGGCCCCAGGCAGCAGCTCAGCCTCGCCGCCTGCCTCCTCATTTGTAAAACAGGCATGGCAGGGCAGGTCGCCACACCTGTCACCCCAGCACTCAGGAGGCTGAGGCAGGAGGATGGACCTAAGTTCCAGGCCAGCCTGGCCCACACAGCGAGACCCTGTCTTAAAAGAACAAAAGATGCCCGGTATGGTGGCGCATGCCTGTAATCTCAGAGGCTTGGAAGGCAGAGGCAGGAGGATAACAAGTTCAAGACTAGAGGCAGTCTACATAACTTAGACCCTGTCTCAAAAAAATAAAAAAATGGGCTGAGGGCGCAGCTCAGTGGTCCAGCACTTGCAGAGCATGCAAGCGCAAGGCCCTGGGTTCAACCCCCAGTACCACAAAAAAAAAAAAAAAAAGACACAAAATAGCAGTATGAGGTGGGCATGAAGATACAAGACTGGCATCCCCAGCACTTAGGAGCCAGAGGCAGGAGGACTGAAAATTTGAGCCCAGCCTGCTCTACACAGACCCTCGTCTTTTTTTAAAAAAAAGAAAAGAAAAAGGAAAAGAACAGAAAGCAAAAGCCAAGGGAACGTCCTCCTTGAGTCACCACAGTTTTCTGGTCACCTACTTGGTGCTGGGCTCTGAGCCGGGTTCCAGGGCTAAAAGGCAAGAGCGGAGCAGACACTGGTCCTGCCTCAGGCTCCTCATGCAGAAGAGGCACAGGCACAGGTGTGCCAGTCATGCACACCGCCCCCTGCTGAGGGCCCTGAGGAGGGCAGGAGGGGGCGACAGCGGTGAGGATGAAAGCGTCCTCCTCACGCAGGTGACAGGACCTGGTGAGTGCGGGCAAGGGCACATGTGCTCAGGAGGACTTGGACGGGGCCAGCGCCTGCTGCCCCTGTTGTCATGACAACATGGTCGGCAGACTGCAGCGGCCGCAGCCGTGGGCTGGTACTGTCTTGTGTGATTTCCGTGCAGGATGGGGCGGTGGGTGGGTTCTCTTTTGCCTAAGGTCGTCCTATTTTCCAAAAGCCAACCACAGAAAACACCAAAAATAAAATAAAAACAGCTAGGGCCATGGCTGCAAACGGTGGCGCTCACCTGCACCCAGAGGTCAGCCATCGTGGGCAGAGCAGGACAGTCCCCCGCACGTGGTTACTGGGTTCCTAACACATCCACCCCACCCGCCAAGACCAGGGCCTTGTCCAGCACGCTGTTTCTTTACATGGTTTGCTAGCACGCGGCTGTTTCCCCATTTGCTGCTTTATCCCCTACAACCTCAGTTTTTCTATTTGTTTTTGTTGTTTGAGATAAGATTTCACCAGGTTGCCCAAGTCGGCCTCCAACTCATGGGTTCCTTTGATCCTCCTGCCTTAGCCCCCAGGTAACTAGGATGACAGGTACGCGCCACCGCACCGAACTCCACAGCCTCTGGCTTTAAGAGAAAATCCGAGACACCTCTGTGGGCCCCCATGGTATCATGGGCCCCAGCGCTATGTCTCCTGTGCCTAATGGATCAGCAACAAAGTAAACAAGACCTGGTGGGAGGGCACCAGCCCTGCTCCTCAAGGAAACTGGCGCTCCTGGCTAACCCAGCACCAGGCCCTAGCCAAAGCCACTTCCTATCTGCTCCCTGGGGGTCTGCATGGAACCAGAGACTCTGACGCAGCCTCCCTTCCAGAACTAGCACCCTGGGGCCCGCTGCTGCTGGGGCTCCCCTCGAGTGGAGGCTGGGAGCAGCTGCTCACAGGCATGATGGGCACCACACAAGTCACACCCCTCAGCCAGCCTGCGGCTCGAGGGCCAGCCCCACCACGGCAACTGCCTGTGCCACCGTGAGCAAGTGACATCCTACTTTTGCCCCTCTGAGGACGGAGATAGGAGAGTCCCCTCCGGGGAGCTGAATTTCCTGCCCCACAACGACACCAGCAGGGAGGGCCCTGGACGCTCCCTGTGCCTGAGTGGGACCCGTCACACCAGTACACAGACGGGGCTTTAGCTGAGATGAGACACAAAAGGCTGAGTGGCTCTGTGCAGACGACGCCATCACTGCAACTGCCTGTACTAAAAGCAACTGACGCCCGTACTACTCCAAGGCCGCCGCCAGGTCCCACGTACCCGCTTTGCCAGTCCTCCAGGCCCTGAGACGGGGCAGCAGGCTGGACACAGGCAGCGGGACGGGATCCCTGTCCCCGATGCGGACCTCAGCCACCAGCTCCAGCATGTCCTCACCTCTGCAAAGCAAAGGAACAGGTGAGCCACAGGGCGCTGTGGCCCTCAGGCTGGGCGATGCCCCCCCCAGCTGCCCAAGCACGCACTCGCCAGGTCGCAGGTCCAGGCGGCTGGGAACCCAGGTGTCCGGGGGATCCAGGACGCTCACGAGCCCTGCGAGGAAGCTGTCAGCAGCCACGTCCAACACCTGCGGGAGCCAGGAAAGGGGGAGCTGCAGGGCCTGGACACGAGACCCCAAGGAAGCCCGGGGACCCACCCATCCCCTCACCCCGACTGCCATAGGGGGCAGATCCCCAGGTACCCACCAGGGCCCTGATCAACACCCCAGACCCAGGAGCCCCACAGCCCATCCCCTGCCCTCACTCACGGTGGCTGTGTCGGCGCCCCCTGACGCTCGGGGACAGGGCTCAGACCGTGGGCTCCGGCAGCGCCTCCACCGCAGTCCCTGACACCGTGAGCCATCTGCAGGGAGTGGGGTGTGGGGAAATGGAGATGGGGACGAGCAGATGCAGAGCCCTCTCGGGTGACGGGGCAGGAGGCAGAGCTCCTGCAGGAGGCGGGAACCCTGGCCGCCTCCCACCCCTGGCCCCAGGGGCCCCATCTCTCCCCCACCTGGCCCCCTACCTGCCCTCAGTATCGCCTGCACCCTGCGGCCTGGGACCATGAGCACCGAGCTCTCCTGTCACCCTGCAGACCACCCTGGGCCCCTCGACGCCATGCCCAGTGCTGCATGCCTGGTGTCTCCTCGCCTACCGGGCCTGTCCTACTGTGTCCAGAGACCCCGCTCCCTTGTCACCCTCCAGGGAGGCCCCCCACCCCCAGCTCCCTCCTCATCAGCTCGGGGGCCTCTGTCTCACAGTGTGCTGTGACCATATCCCCCCATCAGACTGTGGGCCCCTCAAAGGCAGCTGTGAGGACTGGCCCAGCTCCCCTCCCCGTGCCAGCACACAGAACAGAGGTGGCACCCAGGGGGCTCTGCCAGGCGTCTCAGTGAAATGAGAAATGAGGATAAGGAAGCAGAGAAGGCAGCGCTGAGAGGGACAGAACCACGGTACCTTTGTCACTAGGCAGATCCTGCAGGGAGTTCCCCACCGCCTGCTGGATGGCCCGCTGGGGAGAGAGAGGGAACGAGAGTGAGGGCCAGGGAAACAGGCCAGGCACGGGGCCACGCCTGCGGTCCTCACAACTCAGGAGGCAGAGGCACGAGGATCACAGGTTCGAGGCCAGAGGCAGCCTACACAACTTAGACCTTGACTCGAAACAGAAAAATAAAAGTTTAAAAAGCTGAGGGTACAGCTCAGCGACAGGGGCCCTGGGTTCAGCTTCCAAGGACTGCCAAGAAAGAAACAAAAACAAAAAAGGAGGTCTCAGCACGATGAACCAGTCTTCAACCTCTGCTCCTTGACAGATGAACATTCCGGATGCCCCTACAGCCAGGCTCCAGTACTAAGCCAAGAGTCCAGGGCGCCGGCCTCCTCTGCCAGCCCAACAGGCCAGGTCCTGGCGCCTGGGTCCCAGCCCCTCCCGGTCTCAGCCCCAAGGGCCCAGCAGCCTCACCAGGATGAGGGCTGAAGGGGAGCGTGTGGGGTCTCCGTCGGACGGGCCGCCACCCAGGTCCTCGCCCGACTCCTCTGTCTTCCCTCGAGACTCGTCCTCTTCCTCCATGGTCACCTGGGTCGGGGGCAATAGCGTGGAGGCAGGGGGTGGAGAGAAGCAGAGGGGAGACGTGAGGACCTCAGGGCCCCCAGCGCCACCTCCCTCCGCATCCTCTCCCCACCCTCCCCTCTCTCACTGCACCCCAGCCCTGGCCCTGCTCTGGAACTGCAGGGGCTAGAGCAATCCCCTTCCTCTTTCTGGATCTCAGTTGCCTCCTCTGGCAACAGGAGGTGTCCTCGGTAGCCTACACCAACATCTGGATCCCTGGATCCCACAGCTGCCCCCAAACTTATCCGAACTTCAAGACCACGTTTCCCACCCGCCCATAGGCTCAAACCCAACACTGAGCCATTCTGGTGTTGCCCTGTGATTTCAAAGAGTGCGGTCCACCATCCCATAAACCCACCTTTCCCAAACTGAGGTACACGCCAGTGTGCTCGGTGGCGTTCAGTGTCAGGTACCGCACAGCTCCACAGAGCATCAATCGTCCCCATGAAGAGCTAAAGAATTTTTACTTATGTGGAACTGCGGCAGGGTGGTCTGTAAGACCAGTATATCACTTTTGTAACAAACACGCTAAACTTCAGAAAGCCATGCTGTCCTGGGGCCACGCGCCTATCAGCCAGCGGCCTCTCCTGCTGAAGCACGGCCAGAGCCTTGGCAGTGACATGGAGGTTCTTAGACTTGAGCTTAGTCAGGCATCCTTCAGACTGGTGGATGTCTTGATCAGGGATTCAGAAAATAGGAACATCACAGCTGTAAGCTTCCCCACAACTGTCAAATCTGCCCCTGGGAACACAATCCCCAACCTCAAAATTCCTAGAAAGCTTTAAACTTTAACCCACACTCAGCGTGCTTATCTGAAAATGGCAAAATGCATCTATCTCAGAAAGAGATGAGAGAGCTAAAAGCCAAACCCTGACTAGCCATCCAGTAGTTGTACAGTGGGCCCCTAATGCCCAGGTTTCCCCTCCATCTCCCCTGCTTTCCCCAGGGGTACATCAGCAAGGAAGACCTTGACCCTGGCCTCTGTCCTACCACAGGTTTTCAGGCGATCTCTAAGTTGCACCCACATTCACACATTCGGCCTCCCAACTCTCTGACTCTGCGGCTGCAGACACGCCCCGCCCTGACAGTCTCTACCACATGCCAGCCTCCCTAGCCAATACTCAATACCTCTGGCCCTGTAGGCAGTTCCCAGCTCTGGGGCCGCTCTCCAGCACCACCTGGGAACCACATGCCATCCAGAACAGCCAATGCCACATATCAGAAGCTGAATCAAGATGTCCTGACTATAGCCTTGGAGACCCCCAAAGCCTCTGCAGCCCTATAAGAATGACTCTCCACCCGAGACAGGCCCTGGCTTCCTCAGGTCCTCAGACATTCCAAGGCTCTGCAGACACTGCTAGGTCCCTCTAGATCAGTAGTTCTCCAACTGCAGGATCTGGGGACAGTTTAGGGCTTCACAAATGGCTCACTACAAAAACTTTTTAAAAAATGACACACAATGGAAAATTCTTCAGAGTATTTAGTAAGTAGCAAGTGGAAGAAATATCAATTCATGGGGCTTGATTATTGAAAACATTGGGTTAAATTTCATTGGGTCTCGATGTAAAATGTATTTCTTAATGCTGATCAAGGTCAAAAGAGTTTGCAAAACACTGCAGTAGGTGAGTCTAGAGCCCTACTGACCTTCTCACCCTTGTGTGGACTAATTCTAACTCTATAACCCCAAGACCAGGCAGAATTTTTGAGCAGTTTTCGTTTGAATTACTTCCTGAAGGGCAAGTACATGTGATCTGGGCAAAATTTCCAATATTCTCTTTTGTACTATTTGCCACATATTTATGTGTTCCCAAAAGGCATATGAATTTGCTCCAAGAATAGAAAGTGAATTCCTGCAATCACATCAAAGCCACCTAGACGGTTCCAGGTCTTTCTAACTGGCCCCAGCCTCCTGTCACACAGATCAGACAATTCCCAGACGCTGGAGACCCACCCTTGCCTGTGAGTACGTAACTGTAATTGTCTCTCTTCCTTGTTGGGCACATCTGTCCCTTCTGGGTGGCCCTAAAAGACTCTAGCCCTTGAAAAGTTCTTCCAGGCCTGACAAATGGCCCCAGACCTACGTAGATCAGCCGCATCCACAGACCAGCCCCTGTAGACACTTCCCACCCCAGGGGCTCTAGGTGCATCTGCAGATATTCCCGAGCTCCTGCAGACCTCCTCCACTCCTGGGACACAGCTCAAAATCTCAAGATGGCCCCAAAACCCTCCGGGCAGACCCTAGCCTCCGGTCAGCCCATAAAAACGATCTACAGCGCCTACAGCAAGGCTCAGGTCAGCCACAGCATGGAGGGCAGACCCCGCACCCGTCCCGGGCCCTGGGGATGCCCCCAGGCCTCTCGGGGACGCCCCGGGGAACCCACAAGCGCGCCCCGGGGCCCCGAGAAGGCCCCCCGCTCGGCGCCAGGCTTCGCCACCGCTGCTGGGCCCGAAACTGCCCCGCGCGGTCCGCCGGGCCCCGTGGCGTGTGGGGGACACCCGGGGACAACCCGCGACCGGGCTCCGCCCCGCCCACCCCAATAGGCCCGAGCCCCGCAGCCCCGACCGCCGCCGCCATCTTACCCCGCCGCTCGGGCTGCGGCTCCGGCCCCGGCGCGGGGCGGGGCGGGCTGGGGCGGGGCTCGCGAGCCGAGGGGGAAGGGGCGGAGCTAAAGCGCCGCCGAGCCTGCCGGGATTTCAAGTACCGAGCATGGGCCCCTGAAGGCCGGCCAGAAGGCGCCCGGACTCGCTTTCCCAGCGGCCCAGGGGGCCCAGGGGGCGGGGCGCGCGCGACGCACGCCGGTAGGCGTAGTCCGCGCACCGCCTCCGTCGCGCGGGGACAGCCAGGAGGTGAGAGGTGAAGTGGGCGGGGCTGCTGCAGCCCGCGGTGAGACCCCCACAGTGCTCTGCGCGCGCGGGGAAAAGGGCGGCGGAACAGGAAGTGACGTCAAAGGCACACACCCGAACTGATCCAAGGGAGTTGTAGTCCGCAGGGGTGGGCGGGGCTGCCCGGAAGCTGCCCCGCCCACGTGCTAAGATCTCGGAACACAGACCCCGCCAGGCCCCCTCTGCGCTTAGGCCGGAGGAGCCGGGCCCTTCAGCGTCCTCATTCGGGACACACTGGGCAGAACGCCGAGTCTTCTCACCCGGAACAGAGGCGTGTAGCCTCCCATTCCCTCCTCCCTCGGACTCGGGGATCACAGTCCTCTCTCCGTGGGCCCGCGTCGGACCCTCGGGCACCTCCAGCCGCAGACCATTCTCGGTCTCAAGCTCGCACACAGGAGTTCGGGGTTCCCCACGCCAGTGCCAACCCCTGATCCTGTAAGCCCACAGCCCCAGCTCCCGCTTTTACCGGCCCCAGCAGTCAGGACCCAGGAATCCGCGTCTCCCACCCCATGCTCTCCTTGGGAGCCAGGTGTCGGGGCCATCAGCTTCCTCCTCCAAGCCCCAGGAACCCTGCCCCTAGGCCCTTCGTGACCCGGGCGTCCCGACTTGGGCGAGCTGGCTCACGCATTAGGAATGCGGTGATCTCACGGCCCCTCCCCGCCCAGCTACCCTGTTGTCCCCCTCCAGGGCCCCCTCTCCCCTCCCAGTCTGTCTTCCGTTTGGCTGGGACAGCGGCAACCGGAAGCCTGGGTCCCTCCGCGGGCGGAGACTCCGGCCTCTCGCCTAGACGCCCGGGCCGAGGGTTTGGCCGGGATCCCAGGACGGAGGCGGAGCTTCGCTTGCCAACCTGCGCCTTCCTCTGAGCGCGCTATATACGGCCGAGCGCGAGCCGCCGAGCCCCGCCTACCAGAGTAAGACCTCTCAGTGGGTCCTCCGAGCAGGCCGGGAGCAAGGGGCATCATTTGCATAGCCCCACCCCCGAGCAAGCTTTTCCCCCAATGGACCAAAGGAACGCGCTTCTATTAGCATATTCCCGCCCACGGGCGGCCCTCCGGCCGAGAGCGCGTGGCGTCCCTTAGGGATGCGCACAGGTTTCTTATTAGCATGTCCCCGCCCACTCGGAATTCCCCTCCGCCTTGAACTCGGGTCCCCGGTCTTATTAGCCTGGCTCCTCCTCCTGCCTGGCCTCGCCTCCTTCTTAAGCGTCCCGGGACGCGAGTCCTCCGGGCCGAGGCTCATGACTATGCAGTGGCCTCATTAGCCTGGCCGGCCCCCGGGTCCCGCCCGGCTCCCCCCCCCTGCCCCCGAGGCGGTAGCAGCGGCGGCGGCAGCGGTGGCGACATGAGCAGCGGGGCGGCGTCCGGGACTGGGCGGGGGCGGCCCCAGGGCGGGGGGCCGGGGCCCGGGGACCCCCCGCCCAGCGAGACACACAAGTTGGTGGTCGTGGGCGGCGGCGGCGTGGGCAAGAGCGCACTGACCATCCAGTTCATCCAGGTAGTGGACCCTCGCCCGGGAGGGTGTCCCCGCGCCCCAGACCTGAGCCTTTTGGGGTTCCCTGAGACTTCTAGTTCTTCCTGTCCCGTCACTGGAACCCTCCTGGGAGGCCGTCGGATCTTAAAAGAACCCCTCGTGGCGACCCTAAGCCCCCAAGGCCTTCCTGAGGCCCACTTCTCTGCCTACCTGCCCCCAGTGCCTCCAGGGAGCCCCCTAAATACCGAAGAGTCCCTCCATGCAGACCCCAGGCACCTCCCGGGCCCCCGGAATCCCAGCTTCCTCTCACAGCCAGCCAGCTTCTCACGGGGGGTCCAGCTGGACCAGCACCCTTAAGACTTGCCCACTGGGGGTTCCTGCCGCCTTCACGGACCTCCCTCAAAATCTGGGCATCTTATCCAGACCCTGGCCCTGAGGCTCTTCTTAGACCACCAGTCCCGGGAGAGGCGCCCTCTCACCCCTGTTCAGAAAGAACTTTTCCTCCTGACCCAAGGGATTTCAAGAAGATTCTCTCCCCTGGCCAGTCCAGAAACCTCCAAGACCCCCAGACCGGGCGTTACCCATTCTTCCAAACCCAGACCCCACCCCAGATTCCCACCCACCCGGAGGAGAAGCAACCACTCTTCTGGTTGGGAGCCTTCCTCCTCTGCAGTCCCCTGAGCCAAGCCCCTCTCAGGAACCCCGGGTAGCCTCCAAATTTTCTCCATGAAAGAAGCCCCGATTCTTCACACCCCCAGAAAGACCCGCTCCTTGAGAGCTGCTCTGCCTGGCTGCACAAACACATGTCCAGGTCTCTAGGACTCCAGTCTCCCACAAACCTCCCAGGTGCCCCTGAGCCGCCCCAGGCTTGACCCAAAATCTCACCCCTAAACTTGTCCTGAAGTGCTCAGAGGACACGCCCCCCCATCCTCTGCTGCACCTAGGACCTGGCCCTTACCCCACCCTCCCGGCCAGCCCTCCCCAGGTGCGCCTCCAGCAGAGGAGGCAGGTTTCAGAGCCTGCGGCCAATCAGTCCTCTCCTGTCCTGAAAACCCAGCCCTGCCCAGGAGTCCTGCCCCCGATCCCAAAGGGAGACCTGGCCCCCCAGAGAAACTCTAGGAAGGTGTCCCCCCCCAGATGCTGTCGTCAGGGCCGCAGAGTGGCACACCCAAGGGGCCCCAGCAAACACTAGCACCCCAGCCCTGGCTGCGCAGAGGGAGGCCCCAGCTCCTAGGTGTCTGGGGCCCACCCCCAGCTGGCCAGAGGCCTGGCCAGAGGCGGCAGGACCCAGGCAGGAAGGGAGGGCCCCAGGGCCTAGGGTGGGGCGGGCTCTCTGCAGCCGGATTGGAACGGGGACCTTCCCCTGGGAGGAGACGCTGGAGGCCGCCTGAGGAGGAGGAGGGGCAGGAGAGGGGGAAGAGGAGGAGGACGGGAGAGGAGGAGGAAGGGGGAGGCGGAAGGAGAGAGGCAGAGACCTCTGGACCACGGCTTCCAGTAGATGACCAGTTGAGGTGTGCATGTGCCAGCGATGTGCTCGATGTTAACCAACCGGGACTTTCCCTGATGTCACTTGCTGGCTGGGTGTGGTCCTGTTCTTACCCTCGTTTTCCAAATGAGGAAACTGAGGCTCCAAGGGAAGTGATTTGTTCAGTGTCACACAGCCAGGGTGTAATATGATGTGGGGAAGGAGGAGTGGGCCAGGAAAGAGCAAGGAGGCTGGGGAGGGGGTGGCAGAGACTCGAGAGGAGGAAGTAGAGACCTGGAGAGACAGGATAGGGATCCAGGGAGGGTGGGACAGAGATGAAAGGGACAGCCAGGGAAGATACACAGAGAAAGGAAGATAGAGGCCCAGAGAGGGGGACAGAAGCCCAGAGAAGGGGACAGAGACCTAGAGAGAGGGGACAGAGACCCAGAGGGGGGGGGGAGGGACAGAGACCCAGAGGGAGAGGGACAGAGACCCAGAGAAAGGGGGACAGAGACACA
>VMDO01009241.1:0-49395 GCA_007922755.1 Pedetes capensis | reverse complement strand
TAAATGGAGGACAGAGATCCAAAGAGAGAGGGACATAGGTGGGGAGGTGGTGCGTGGGACAGGACAGAGACCCTGAGTGAGGCTGTGGGTGGAGGCGAGACCCCACAGTAGGAGAGCCTCCTGCAGGGCTGCTGTGACAGTGTCTCCCTCGGCCCTCCAGTCCTACTTCGTGTCTGACTATGACCCCACCATCGAAGACTCCTACACGAAGATCTGCACTGTGGATGGCACCCCGGCGCGGCTGGACAGTGAGGAGCGGGCAGGGGTGTGGGCGGTGGGTGTGGGCAGCAGTCACGGGCAGCTGTGGGTGCCCGCCCACCTGTGCCCTCACGTTTCGCTCCCCAGTCCTGGACACCGCGGGCCAGGAGGAGTTTGGGGCCATGCGGGAGCAGTACATGCGTGCTGGCCGCGGCTTCCTGCTGGTGTTTGCCATCAACGACCGACAGAGGTGAGCAGAGGCGTGGCGGAGCCCCGTGGCCCTGGCCGGCCCAGTGGCTGCCTCACACCGCCCCTGCCTTTTTGCAGTTTCAACGAAGTGGGCAAGCTCTTCACACAGATCCTGCGGGTCAAGGACTGTGATGACTTCCCTGTGGTGCTGGTCGGGAACAAGGCGGACCTGGAGGCACAGCGCCAGGTTTGGGGGCTGTGGGAGTGGGGGTGGTGCCGGCTCCCCGCCCACCTCCCCACCCGCCCCAGTCCCTGAGCCCAGATGGGACCATCCGGCTTCCCAGCATCAGGGCCTAGCAAAAGTGTGGCCACAGGACAGGGGTGCACGGGCCCCAGGGGCCCCGTACCCAGCCCTGCCTGTCCTTTCCTGCTGGCCTCTCCCCTCCTGTCCACCCGCCTCCCAGTTCTGTACCAGCTGCTCCCGGCCAGCGCAGGTCGGTGCCCCACTCTCCCTGCTGCCTCACTTCCCCATGGGGACAACGTGGTTTCCACTCCTGAGTCGGCCTCCCCTACAGGGCCATGCTGGCCTCCGCCCTGTGCACCCCGTGCCTGCTGGACACTTAGTCCCTAACACGTCTCCAAAGCCCACCTGGTCCCTCACTCTAGATGGAGCAAGGGTTTAGAGTGTGGGGGCCCTGGGTTCACCCCCCCCTTTAAAAAGCCCCTCCTGAGGTTGGCTTGGGTGGCATCCAACCTGAGCACACACAGCCCACCCCCAGGTGCTTTCTGGAACGTTCCCTCTGGGTTCCTGCAGCAGGTCCCCCTGACCAGAGCAGGCAGTGTGTGTGGAGACCTGAGCCCCCCCTCCCCCAGGTGCCCCGATCTGAAGCTTTGGCCTTCAGCGCCTCCCACCACGTGGCCTACTTCGAGGCCTCGGCCAAACTACGTCTCAACGTGGACGAGGCCTTCCAGCAGCTGGTGCGGGCTGTCCGGTGAGCCCAGCCCCTCCCCGAGCCCCAGCCCCTGCGCCCCCTGCCCACGCTCACCAGCCTCGCCCCACAGGAAGTACCAGGAGCAGGAGCTGCCGCCCAGCCCGCCCAGCGCCCCCAGGAAGAAGAACGGAGGCTGCCCCTGCGCCCTGCTCTAGCCTGGCATCCCTGGGCCCGCTGCCCTGCACCTGGCAGTGCGGCCTGACGCCGGCTCTGGGTCTCCCAGGACACAATACACCCTCTGCCCTGACACCCTGGCTCCCCCTGCAGGCCGTGCCACCCCATGCCACCGTGTGCCTTCCGCCAACCCACGCCCCACAGGGTGAGGGGTGCGCGGGTCACTGCTGTATATAACTCCCTACAAAAATAAACGTCACTGCCAACCTCAGGAGGGGCTTTTTAAAGGTGGGGTGAACCCAGGGCCCCACACTCTAAAGCCTTGCTCCGCCTAGGGCCCATGTAGGACCTGCATCCCGTTCCTTGCAAAGGGGCAGGAGAATAAATCGGGTGTCCAGACCCCGACTTCCCTTCAAGAGGGCAAGTCCACGCTTGGCTGTTTGGGTGAGCATTTTGTTGGGATGAAATGCAAGGTCTGGAAGAGTTTCTTAGCCGGACATCACGCCCACTCAGGTAATCCCAGCACTTGGGAGGCCGAGGCAGGAGGAGGATGAGTTCAGGGCCAGCCTGGGCTACCTAATGAGACTATCTCTGGAGTGTTCTAGAACTGCACTGTTCAACATGGTGGCCAGAAGCTTCTTATGGCTATTTAAGTTAAAGTTAAATAAAAAACATGGGTCCTCCTGGGCGTGGTGGCGAACACCCGTAATCCCAGCAGCTCGGGAGGTGGAGGCAGGAGGATCACAAGTTCAAGACCAGAGGCAGTCTGCATAATTTAGTGAGACCCTGCCTCAAAAAGTAAAACAAACCAAAAAAATGGGTGGGGGTGCAGCTCAGTGGTCCAGCACTTGCAGAGCATGCAGGTGCAAGGCCTGGGTTCAAGCCCCAGTACCAGGAAAAAAAAAAAAAAAAGCTTGGGTCCTGTGCTGGGTTCAGTAGTACATGCCTGTAATCCCACTGACTCGGGAGGCGGACGCAGGAGGATCATGAGTTTGAGGCCAAAGGCAGCCTGCATAACTTAGGCCCTGACTGAACATTAAAAAAAAAACAAAAAAAGGGGCAGGGGTTGCACCCAGTGGTCGAGCACATGCAAAGTATGTGTGAGGTCCTAAGTTTGGCCCTCCAGTATGCCACAGGAAAACAAGACAAAACAAACAAACAAACAAAATGCAGGTCCTGAGCGATCCCGGCATTTGAGAGTCTGACAAAGGATAGGAGGATTGTGAGTTTCGGGCCATCCTAGACAACAGGATGACACCCTGTCTCAAGAAAACCAAAAACCCAAACAAAGAAACAAAAACCCACTTTTTTGACAGAATGGACTTTCCTCAGCAAACCTGATGCTAAATCCCAAGTGTGGGAGGCTGCGGTGAGAAGATCACCATGAGTTTGAGGCCAGCCTGAGCTCCACAGTGAGTTCCAGGCCAGCCTCGGCTGCAGAGACCGCACCTCCCAAAAACAAGAGAAAAACAGAAAAGCAAAAATATCAAACCCCAAACCAAGAAACCTCAAGCCCTCAGGGACACATATTTCAACACTTCAGGAGCCACACGGCGAGTGGCCACTCTCAGAGATGGGGCAAATGGACGTCGCTGTCACTGCAGAGAGGCCTTTGGACAGGGTGGTTTGGGAATGTCCCATGGTCTTAGAGACAGGGAGCTACTACAAACCTGTCTGCCCTCTCCCACCTCGGGTGGATATTGAGAAAAACCTTTTTGAAGAGAGAGAGAGAGAGAGAGGAAGAAGAAAGGAGAGAACAGAACAGTGTGGTGTCCAAGCAGCTTCTGGCAAGTTCTCAGCTCCAAAAAAATTCCCAGTGGGTTGACATCTGAACCTAAATCCTGAGTCATACTGAGGCCTGTGTGGGAGGGGAGGGAGTGTGGGGCATCTGCAGTGGAACTGGACGCCCAAAGCTCACCATGTTCCCGGAACGCTAGGACCACCCATGTGCAGACCAGGACCCTCAATCCAGCATCCTATTTGCTACCCTGGAAGGCTGGCATGCGAAGCAGAGGCCGCCAGCCACCTGGCTCCCAATCTTGACTGGACATCTCTGACCCCCAACACCTGGTCAACACAGCATCTGGACGCTCAACCAAGATGTCCTCCTGCCACATCACCCCCAGTCCCAAAACCCCAAACGCCTCGCTCATCCCCACCACAGGTCCTGCCTCCTGGCCCCTGGGTGGAGGCTCCACCCCACTGCCACAGCCTTCCTCTGATCTGTGGAAAGGGTCCACAGCAGCGTGGCTTTGCAGGGACGACCACAAGCGAAGGGTAGCCACGGGCGCACAATTGCAGCACCTGGTCCTCCGAGGTGCTCAGGCCTGACACTGAGGCCCACTGTCCTGTCCTGCCCCCAAGCCATGAATGTCCCTCTGTATTCCAGATTGGAACGCTGATTAGCAAACATCCCTTTCCGGGTTTCATTATCACAGAATCCTTGGCCGGGTTCAGCCTTCCGCCCTGGGAATCGGCCTGGCTGGGATGCATTGTGTTAGGCGTTCACTCCCCGCAAGAAGACGGCACCCACGCCCGCCGGGGGAGTGGGAGGAGGGGCCAGTGCTCCTGCAGGCTTCCAGAGCACGTCTGACCTTCAACCTGCGCCCTGGCTAGGGGAGCCCTGCCGTCGACAGGGAGGAGAACCGGGGTGCCAACCCCACTCCATCACCAGGACACTCCCCAGCGGAGGCCCGAGCGTTTCCTCACAGCACAGTGGGGCCAAGGTCTTGGGTGGACACCCTGCTGCTGCTGCTGCTTTTTTTTTTTTTTTTTTTTGGTACTGGAGGTTGAACCCAGGGCCTCGCGCCTGCATGCTCTGCAAGTGCTGGACCACTGAGCTGCATCCCCCAGCCCATTTTTCTACTTTTTGAGACAGGGTCTTGCTAAGTTACGCAGACTGCCTCTGGTCTCGAACTTGCGATCCTCCTGCCTCCGTCTCCTGAGCTGCTGGGATTACAGGTGTGCGCCACCGAGCCCAGCTACACCATGCTTCTTGAAGGACCATGATGCCTATTGAGGAGGTGACAGCTCACTGCTCGCTTCCAGAAAATGGCACAAAGCCCCACTGGACGCCAGGCATGCCATTTTTGGAAGGTTCACAGAACAGCAGCAAAAGGCTGGCACAAAGTGCTGGCAGCTCCCGGCCAGCGTCTGGGCCTGCGCGTGTCTGCAGGACTCTGGCCGCCCTGGGACCTGAGGGGGAGCCTAAGTCTCTCCCAGTCTTGATGTCCTGCCCTCCTCATCTTTGCCTTCCTCTCTCTCTTCCCATCCTGCCCTGCCTCAGGCCTGTGCTTAGCCTCTCGGGGTCTCCCACTCTGGGCAGCAGAGGAGCTAGGTGTGGGCACTTTATACCCCTTAGTCTCCTTCTGGCTGAAGAAAGCCCATTTCACAGGTGCCAAGGGTGTGTGTGGAGACCGTTGGCTCACCAGCCTGGCAATAGCTGCTCTTAGGTGACAGGGTCACAAAGGCCAACGGCAGGGCTTTCCTCTGCACCCCACACAGCTTCAGGACACCCCATCCACTTCCTAGCCGGGAACCCAGATCCAGGACATGGCCAGCCCTGAACTTTCAGCCCCCAGCAGACAGCCCAGTCCAGAAGCTGGCAAGAGCACCTACTACCACGGCCGCACTTGCACAAAGATGCTGAGGGCCCACCTCCAACCCCCTTCACCTGGATTCTCCAAAGCACATCGCCCATGGTAGACTCCCAGCTGGAGACCCTGAATGTCTATCTTGTCCATTCTGAAAACCGAGGGCTCTAAAAACCGAACCACTTGTCTAGCCAACACCCAAGGTTCTAACAGTCAGGAAGTCTTCCTCAGTTTGACCTGGGAAGACTGGAGGGCCCCAACGTTCCTGCCTGCCCCACACTGGGACACTGCCTGCCGACCAGCCCGAGGCTCTAGCAACCATGGCCACCTCTACCAGGAGCATCCAGAACGACACTGGCCTGCTCGCTGCTTCGCACACTGGGCTCTTGAGTACTGCCAGCTCATCTTCAAGCACTGAACATTCTTATCCTGGAGCCCTGCTCTTCAAACCCCCATGTACTTTAGAATCCTTAGAATTTTATTCAAAAGTAGGTTCTGACTCAGTAGGTCTGAGAGCCCACATTTCTGCAAGCTCTCTCGGAGGACTCCAAGGTCCTGGTCCAAAGGCCATACTCCCTGGACCTGGTGGTATGTGTCTGCAACTCCAGAATTCAGGAGGCTGAGGCAGGAGGATCATGAGTTCAAGGCCAGCCTGGACTACACAGTGAGATTCTGTGTGTGTGTGTGTGTGTGTGTGTATCGCCCCCAAACAAAACCCCAACACCCCCCACAAGATTCCATCCACAACTGTAAGCCACCTCTAGAAATGCAGTCAGTTCATGCATGTCCTTGGAGTTTTGGGATTCTGGAATAGAACCCCCAACTCTACATTAGGAAGCCAAGAAAAACCTGGCTAGCATCTGATACCCTGTTATTCCCTGTAGTGTCTTAGGATATACATTTGAAAATTTCATATACCTGTCACTTCAAGAGGACTTTCCTTTCCCTCTCCTGACATGCATGCTGAAATGAATGGCTTTCTTCTAGCAAACACAGTGACCGAAGTGATGGTTCATGGTGCCTGAGATCACGACTTAAAATATGGGGCTTCCTCCTTGCCCTCTGATTACTTGCTCTGGGGGATGACAGCCGCCATGTTGTGAGGAGGCTCAATCAGCTACATGGCAAGTGCACACAGCAAGAAACTGAGGCCTCAGGCCCACAGCTACTTACCTTGCAAGTAGACCCTGTGGCCTCAACAACCCCAGATGGCTGCCATCTTGGGCCATAACAGACTGCCACTGCGAAAGTCCCTAGGACAGCACCCCAGCCCAGTGCCCTGATCTTCAGATACTGCAGGATAATCTGTGCTTGTGGTTTGAAGTTATTAAATGTCAGGGTGGAACACACAGGAACCTCAGGTGATCCACCTCCTAGGGCCGAGAAAAAACACTCTTCAGACCCTCTGTTACCTCTGTCCAGGCCCACCCAGCACCGCGGGACAGAGGCACAGCAGCCGGGTGATAAAGTGTTTGCCGTTGGGTTTCGTTTGGCTGGTTGTGTGTACACAGTGTATACAAGGTGAGTTGTACAGAAGCCCAAGAAAGAGCAAGAGACAAGGGGTGCGGGTAGGGGGTGGGGCAGAGAGGGGAGGGCGGGGAAGGGGGACCGATTAAAAAATAGAACCACATCCAGATGACAATGGGAGGGGCCTCGGGTAGGGGGCAGACACAGACAAATCTCATAGAAAAGGAGCGGGAGGGACAAAAGGAGGGGACCCTTCTCCCTGCCTCCGCCTCCCCCGCCCCGGGCCCCACGTATGTACAATAAATAAGATTAAAAATAATTAACAAGATGCCTTTTCCCCTCCCACCCAACGCCAAATGCCCCAGGGGAGATAATGGCCTTCGGCAAAGACCTTGGCCTGGTGGGGGCTTGGGAAGGGAGAGGGGGCCCCAGCTCTCTGAAGCCTCCCCGCCCCTCAACCATACATAGACTTTTCCTATACATTATGTACAAGGTGGAGGGGGCGGGGGCTGCGGCCGAGGAAGTGGGACCAGGGCGAGGGGCCAGGGAGACCGTTACTAAATAGACATTTATACATATATATAAATAATTTCTCTGTACACCGGACAGTGCGAGGAGTGGGGGGAGGGCTGGGGTGGGGGGCAGGCAGCCTTGGAACCCTGCCCTGGGTGGCGGTGCTGACACACCGGCCCAGGACCGCCCTCTCCGGCAGCGACGGAGCCGGAGCTGGCTCCAGAGGACACAGTTCCGTCCCAGCTCTCGGTTTGTGAAGGACGTGCCCGCCCGAGGCAGGACCGGCCGGTCACCCGCAGCGGCTGTGGGCCTGGGCTTGGGCCAGCAGGTCGCTGAAGGCGTCGAAGAGCTGCTCCAGCCACGGCTGGTTCCGCATGCACTGCTGGACCACCTCCTCCTGCCCCAGGTCCTCTGCGCCTCCCTCGATGGCCAGCGTCTGCGGGGGTCAGACGCACAGCTGGGTAGGGCAGGAGGAGGGCCCAAGGAGAGAGGATCTGGGGGGCCTCAGTGCATGGACCAAGGGAACAGGGCACTGAGGTCTGGACCCCCGGGTCTGAGGGAGGAGGCTGGGCCTGGACCTCTGGGTCTAAGGGAAGAGGCTGGGCCTGGACTCCTGGGTCTGAGAGAGGAGGGTGGGGCCTAGACCCCTGGGTCTGAGGGACAAGGGCTGGGCCTGGACTCTCACATCTGAGGGAGGAGGCTGGGCCAGTAATGCTGGGTCTGAGGGAGGAGGCTGGGCCTGGACCCCAGGTCTGAGGGAGGAGGGCTGAGCCTAGACTCCCAGGTCTGAGGGAGGAGGCTGGGCCTGGACCCCTGGGTCTGAGGGACAAGGGCTGGGCCTAGACTCTCAGATCTGAGGGAGGAGGCTGGGCCAGCACTGCTGGGTCTGAGGGAGGAGGCTGGGTTCTGGACCCTTGTGTCTGAAGGAGGAGGGCTGGGGTCTGGACCCCTGGGTCTAAGGGAAGAGGCTGACCCTGGATCCCTGGGTCTGATGGAGGAGGCTGGGTCTGGACTCTTGGATCAGAGGGAGGAGGGCTGGGGTCTGGACCCCTGGGTCTCAGTGAGGAGGTTGGGGCTTGGCTCCCCAAGTCTGAGGGAGGAGGGTGGGGCTAGCCCCTGGGCTGGAGAGAGGAGGAGGTGCAGGAGGATGCCCGGGGCGGGGGCACAGCACTCACCTGGTCCCGGCAGCGCAGGAAGGTATGGTACTTATAGTGGTGGAGTGAGTGGTAGAGGGTGTAGTACCCTGACTTCTCCAGCTCAACCTTGAACTCCTGGGCAGACAGGGGGAGGAGCTCAGCCTCGGGCCAGCGTGGCCCCCGCCCCCCCAGCCAGCCCCAGCCCCACCTGGGCGCGCACGACGCTCCTCTTGAGCTTGCTGAGGGTCTTGCGGTTGTAGGGCTCCCCGGCCGGCCGCAGCCGCACGGCGCCCTCCTCCGGGGAGCCCTCCCCGCTCTGCTCCACCTGCAGCTGCGGGAACGTGTGCAGGGCATCCTGCCAGAAGCCAGGGGTCAGCACAGCGCCTCCCGCGCCCACCCTGCTCCCCGCACCCAGCTCCCAGGTCCACGGGGTCGCGTGGCTCAGCTGTCCCCAGGCTGGGTGACACTCAGCATCCGGGCCTCCTTGGGGCAGAGGCCTGGGCTGCCTGCTGCCCCTCACAGTGGGATCTGCAGCCAGCCTCAGACCTCGGGACCACCGCGTCCCCTTCAGAACTCTCAGTGCCGGCTAACGCTGAGGACCGCACCCCCTCCCCCAGCATTCCCAGCCCAGGCCTAGTGTCCTACCCATAATTCCCAGAGGCAGCCTAACATCAAGTCCCAGAACTGGGCCGGGCATGGCCTACGCCTGGCATCTCAGCGACTTGGGAGGCAGAGGCAGGAGGATCACGGGGTCAGGACCAGAGGCAGGCAGCCTGTGCAATTTAGCGAGACCTTGCCTCAAGATAAAAAATAAAAACGGGCTGGGGTGCAGCTCACTGGTGGGGCACCTGTCTACCATGTGAGACCCTTATGCAAACCTCCCAATAATACAAAAAAAAAAAAAAAAAAATCCCAGAATCCTCAGGGGCACCCTAAGGCTCCGCCCATAGTTCTAAAACCAGACTAACCTCTCACCGTGCAGTTCTCAGACCTGCCCTAACACTCTGTGCAGACAAACCCCAACATATGGTGCCTGGACTTCCTATTTCCCCTTCCTGATTTGGAGCAAGAGATCCACAGGTTTTAGAAGCTGCATGCAGTTTTCAACTTGGACCTCACCCAGGCTAGTGACAGAGTCTAATCCTCTCTCGAGATGCTGGCAGCCGTGGCCAGCCTCGCCACCTGAGCTGGCGGATCCCGAGAGGAAATGACCAACGATCTGCTGTCAACCTGGTGCTCAGCTATGAGGTTCAGAGATTGTTGTTGTTGTTGTTGTTAGGTGCTGCTGATTCGTTGACTCATAGCGACCCTTATAGGGTTTTCAATGGCTGTTTTGGGATTGCCTTGGGAGTAGATTGCCACAACCTTCTCCCATTTTGGGGGTGCTAGGAATCGAACCTGGGACCTCAGAGACGGCAAAGCGGTGCTCTACCAACTGAGCTAAATCAAGTTCAGAGATTAGGTGCCTCAAACTCATTTTCTTTCCCTTTTTTTTTTCCCCATCTGCCTCAGCCCCCAGGTGCGGGGATTACTGGTGTGGCTACTACACCCCGCGCTCAATGCATTTTTGACTTATAATACTTTCCGACCTACAATTGGCAAATCGGGGTTGTCACCTATAGGCCGAGGAGTCTCTATCCCAGCAAAGTGTCCTATTCAGAGCCCTCAGTGCCAGCCACAGCACCTCAGTTTGGACACTAGACTAATATCCTCCATCGTTGTCCAAATTGAGTTCTCCAAGCCACATAACTCTCTGTTCCAGAATTTTCCAAACCAGCGGTAATAGTCTATCATAGGTGGGCTGGGGACGTAGCTCCTTGGTAGAGCCCCTGCCAGTGTGTGAAGCAAAGGCCCTGCATTCAATCCCTGGCACCAGAACCAAACAAAAAAACCAATAACAACAACAACAACAACAACAACACCTGCAAACCAAACAAAAATGAAACAAAGCAGTCTGTCACAGAAATGCTAACCATCCACTCCAGACTCTCAGTCACCCTAACTTCCTAACACCCAGAATTCCGAGCAGCACAGGCATCCTTCCCAGGATTCTCAGGCCAAGATGAACACCTTAACTCCTATTTTCTTGGTCACACTGATGTCCCCCCGGGGAACCTCTGAACCCGCTTCGTGTCCTGTCCTAGGGTTCTTAACCACAGGCTAACAGCGCACCCGGCGATTTCAGATCCAGCCCAGAATCCCGGGGACCAGAACGACATTCCACCCGGAATTCTGAGTCTCGTCAATGGTCTCAGCACCACAGGAGGTCCCCACCAGAATCCTGAGCGTCGGAGGATTTGCGGTGGCCCTGGCGTGCCACCGTGGCACCACAGGGGACCCCACGACAGCAGCACATGGGGGGGGGCCAAGCACGGGGCCTGGATCCCAAGCGCCTGTGTCGCAGAGAGCCCTGGGAACCTGCTCTGAGCTGCCAACAGCCCGACCTCCCACGCGCCAGCCCCACCCGGAGGCCAGGGCCCCCCACCTGGCCAAGCCCCAGGGCACCGGGCAGCCCAAGGACCCCTCAGGCCTGGCGCTCCGGGACCTCGGCGTGGTGGACACTGCAGGTCTCTGCGACCAGCCCTGGGCCCCAGACTCGCCCCGCCCCCGCCCCAGGCACCTGCAGGGCGGGGCTCAGCGACAGGCGCTTCAGGACCTTCTTCTTGTGCTCATTCAAGAGGCCGTCAATCTTCCGCATGGGTGGCAGGTAGAGCTCGTCTGCGGGATGGGGGTGTCAGAGGCCACAGGCCACCGAACCCAGCCACAGATGGGCCGGGGCTGGGCTGAAACCTCCAGAGCCCTGAGGGGCCGGGCAACGTCCTCCTCCCTCAGACCTGGGGATCCAGGCCCCGCCCTCCTCCCTCAGACCCAGGGGTCCAGGCCCCGCCCTCCTCCCGCAGACCCAGTCCAGGCCCGGCCTCCTCCCTCATTCCCAGGGTCCAGGCCCCCCCTCCCCCCTCCCCCTGCTCACCGTGCGTGTCCTCCAGGGCCTGGATCATGTCGGGGTCCAGCGCCGTGCTCACCAGCATCTCAACATAGCTGCGGTACATCTCGCGCATCGCCCGCGTTTTCAGCAGACGCCCAGGCACCGCCCGCTCTGGGGAAAATGAGTTGCAGCCTCACTGTCCCACTTTCCTCTGAGGCCACTGTGAGGCAGACACTGCTCCCTGCGGGAGGCCCGGGGAGACAACCCTGCTCCGGGGGCCCCATCTGTGGACCAGGGTGCCAGCCACACCCTAGCGAAATGCAGAATCACAGGCACCGTCATGCCTTGTCCCAGAGGGCGTGAGGCCCAGCCTAGGGAGGCCGAGGAGGCTGGTGCAAAAAAGTCACACGACAGCCTAGTCTCCAGCGGTAGGAAAAAGTGCTCAGGGCTAAGGAACTTTGACTGGTTCCACGTGGTTTCAGTGAAGCCTACGGGAACAGCAGAGCTGGTTTCCAAAGCAGAGAACCAATTCAGAGAGGTCAGATCATAAAAGGTAAGACGAAGGTGATGGGCAATACACAGGTCAGTAATGTTAGACCACAGAGGGCCTCCAAGAGGAGGCAGAAAAGGCAGGGGCTTCTGGTAGGTATGAGTGCAGTGCGGGAGAGCGGAGCAGGGCAGGGCCAGGGCTGTGTGCAGGAAGTGCCCTGGGTGGGTGGAGTGTAGGAGTTAGATCCCAGGCTAGCCCAGGACAAGCGAAGGAAAGACAGAGCTGGAGCGGGAAGGGAACAGGGGGGACAGGCTGCCAAGACTGACGGCCCAGAGAGCTGGCAGCAGGGCCCCGGGAGAGGACAGGCTGAGTGGGCCTGGGGCAGTGGAGAGGAGCGGAGGGGCTGGGGGCCCATGGAGTGGACGGAAAAGGCCAGGTTCCAAGGAGGAAGGAGAGGCTGGTGCAGCCCGGGTTGTCTGGCCTGATGACACCAGGGGCAGCAGGGCCACAATAGGGCAACCAGGGCAAGGAGCTCAGGGAGGGCCTGCAGGACGGGGAGAAGCAGGGCCTGTCTCCCTGCACAGCTGTGGGTGAGTAGCAACCCAGCCTTGGAACTGTGCATTTTAAATAGGTTCGGGGCGTGGTATGTGAGTTGGATCAAGGACATCCACTTCCAAGAGAGTGGGCAGGAGTATCGCTCAGTAGTGCAGCACGTGCCCAGCTCATGCAAGGTCCTGGGTTCTGAGCCCAGCACAGCAGACAAAGAGAAGGAAACAGAAAGCAATCAAGAAAAACAAAAATCCAATACATTTTCCAGACTCCCTTGCAGCTTGGTGGAGTCCTGTGACCAAGTACTAGGCTGTGAGAGGACAGAACATAGGCCACACAGACATGGCAGTTGGTGTATATATGTTTTAGTTCTTTTCTTTTCTTTCTTTCTTTTTCTTTCTTTTTTTTTTTTTTCTGTTTGTTTTTGCACTCCTACGGCATGGAACCCACTAGGTAATTGCTCTACCACTATGCTACACCCCTGGCCACTTTTCTTTTTCATTTTGAGACAGGATCTTGTTAAGCTGCCCAGGCTGCCTCTAGCCTTTTGCCTTAACCTCCCAAGTCACCAGGATTTCACAGACTCACGGTGCTCAGCATTTTAAAGGGTTTTGCCACAGGGCCTCACCCCGTAGCCCAGGATGGTCTTAAATTTGTGATCTTCCTGCCTGCACTTACCCCAGTGCTGGGATGACAGGTGTGCCCCGCAGTGCCTGCTTTGTGAAGCTTCTACAGAAAAGGCCAAGCCATCCCATGGTCTCACACCCTTTCCTACAGGCAGGAACGTGGCTGGGGGGCGGGGCACCAGACCATCTCTGACCACATGGATGAGGCCAGGACATTGAGCATTAACAGAGAAACAAAGAGAAAAGGAAAATGGGCCCACAGACAGCCTTCAGAAAGAGCCTCTAATATACCACACACCCTCTGCCACATCTGGGCTTTTGGCGGAAGAGAACTCCACCTCTCTACAGGTAATTTGCTGTATTTCTAATCTCTTGAAAAATCGGTCCACGCACAATGCCTAAGACTGAGTGATCTTTTTTTGTGGTTTAACATATACCAACAGCACCTATGTTAATACACGTTTCAAAAGCCCTTTCTGCCGGGTGCGGTGCCGCACGCCTGTCATCCCAGTAGCTCGGGAGATGGAGGTGGGATGATCGCAAGTTCAACACCAGAGGCAGTCTGCGTAACTTAGTGAGACCCTGTCTCAAAAAGTAAAAAAATGGGCTGGGGGCGCAGCTCAGTGGTAAGCACAAGGCCCTGGGTCTACCCCCCAGTACCGCAAAAAAAAAAAAAAAAAAAGTCCTTTTAAAATGAATTTTCTCTATTCTCCTGAAAGATATGACCTCTCACAAAAAAAGAAAAAAAAGGGAAAAAAAAAGTGTGTGGCCTTGGGAAAACCCTGTCACTTCTCAGTGCTGCGGTTTCCTCATCTTTAAAGTAAGGATAACCCTACAGCACCTACCTTCCAGGGTTTATGTAAAGATAGGCACACAGCTTTGCACCACCACCAAGCTGCAAGGGAGCCTGAAAAAGGTAGTGGATTTTTTGGTTTCCTTCCTCTCTCTCTGTCTCTGTCTCTGTCTCCCTGTTTTTATTCCTTCTTTTTGTTTCTGGTGCTGAGGGTGGAAACCAGGCCTTTGCCTGGGCTGCGCAAGTGCTTAGGTAAAGGTAAGTATCCCGCTTAAAGTGAGGGCCTCCAAATGTAAACATCCCGTGCTGGCTGGCTGGTCCTCAGACTTTACATGTATACGTATTTTCGTCACTATTATTATTGTCATCACGAGGTTGACATCACTTTAGGCCCGACGGATGCCCCAGGGCACCTGGCAGACAGGTAGCTCCCACGGGGTACCCAGTGGAGGTGCGCATTCTTCCACCCCTTTCTCTAGTAGCCCACTTCACAGGCAAGCTCGCTCCTGCACAGAGAGGTCACGCCCTGTCTTCAGGGTCACCCAGCAAGGGCCGGGTAACACCAGCACCTCTGTGCCCCAGGACAGAGACTGGCCTCCTATCTTTGCCAGCCGCCAAAGGCTGCACCCAGCTCTGGGGGGGACACCCCACACTGGCTGTACAGCGCTCCGCTGGTGGGTCAGCATCCTCACCTGTATGCGGGGTTCATTACAGCGCCCACCTCTTAGAAAACCCAGCAAGTTACTGTGCTGGGGACCCACCACCAGTGACACAGTGACTCCCATGTGGAATTGCTGCCGTGGCCATCTCCCAAGTTCCCCAGAGCCCTGGCCAGCCCACCTGCGCCCCCTTAAGCCCACAGCCCTCCCCACCCCACCTGTGCCGCCACGGGCCTCACCATCCTCACTGGGTGCCCCGGGGGACGACTCGGAGTCCGAGGAGCTGCCTGGAGCCCCAGCACCGGCCGAGGCGCTGCCCACTGCCTCCTTCAGCCACTTCTTCCTCTTCTTAGGGGGCGGCTCAGCCTTCACCTTGGCAGGCCGGGCCTTGGGCAGCCGGGAGGTGGCCGGTGGGCCCGGGGCCAGGCTGCGCTCGGGCCGTGGCTGCCGCCCGCCCATGGCCCGCTCGCCCCGCGGTGGCCGTTCCGGGCGTGTCACCCTCTCCTTCTCCCTCTCCTTCTCCTTCTCCTTCTCCTTCTCTTTCTCCTTCTCCTTCTCCATGGGCCGCGGTGGTGATGGCTTCCCAGGGGCGGTGGGCTCTGGGGGGGCCACCTCGGGGGGCTGCTCTGCCGGCTTTTCTGATGGCGCTTTCTCTGGGGCCTCAGGCTTGGGGGGCGGTGCTGGGGCCTTGGGTGGAGGCGCAGAGCTGGTGCCCACACAGGCGGTGCCCTTGGCCTGCCCAGAGCGCCTGGGAGACACAGTAGAGCACGGTGGCAGCAGCCAGGTCCCTGGGCCCTTCCGGTCCTGTGCCCTCACAGGATACCACCCCTCATGCCAGGGGTGCCCCCTCTCTGTGTCTCTGTCTCCCCATTCCAGGTCTCTGTCCCTCTCTCTCTCTGGGTCTCTGTCACCCCTCTCTGTGTCTGTCTCCCCCCTGTATCTCTGTCCCCTCTGTCTCCTCCCCTGGCTCTGCTTCCCTGTCAAATGCCTCCCCCCACCCCACGTGGACCTGCCTGCCGCCCCCCGGTCCCCCGCTGCAGGTACCTGACTGGCACAGGCGGCCGGTGCCAGGGCTTCCGAGCACACACCCTCACGTAATCTTTCTTATTGACGTTTTCCAGGAACTTCACATAAAGGCGCTGGTACCGGTTCTTCGCATCCCCAAAATAGCCCAGGTACTACGGAGGGAAAGCGGCACAGGGGAGTCTCCTTCACTCCCTCCAAGGGGCCACCCCCAGGCCTCCAGCCCTTCCCTGGACCTCTGCAGCAACTTGCTGGCCCCTCCAGGCCGAGACCCCCCCTTCCAGAAGCGCCGCTGAGCCGGGGTGGGTCTGAGCGTCCCAGTCCAACGCACTGCCCTGGGACCCCACGCCCGCCAACCCCTCTGTGGCTTACGTTGCTGGTGGCACAGAACTGCCTTTGGCCGTCCTTGATCTCCGGAGTGAACTTCTGCAGAAGGGCCTTCTGGACCCGCCAGATGGGAGGAGGCTCGCGCCCCGTCTGCAGCGCCAGCTGAGGAGGAAGCACGCGGTCAGCCCCCGTTCCTGCCTCGCCTGCTCCCGTGGCCCCGCAGGGGAAAGGCTGTCACCAGCCAGGACCAGCCACAGACCAGTGGCCTCGGGCCCCAGGGTGCCCTCAGCCCCGGATGGGCCTTGACCCTGCCCTGCTGCTACGCTGCCCAGCTGACGTTCTTCCTTTTGGGGGAGCTGAGGATGGAACCTCGGGTCTCAGTCATGCTAGGCAAGTGCTCTACCCTTGAGCCGCATCCCTCCTGGCTGATCGTGGTTTTTTTTTTTTTGTTTTTTTTTTAGACAGTCTCACTCTGTAGCTGGGCTGGCCTGGACCTCGCTGTGGCCTGGGCTGGCCTTGAACGCGCATCAGTCCTCCCGCCTCGGCCTCCTGGGTGCTGGGATCACAGGTGCATGCCACCTCGCCCGGCTCGGTTGATGCTCTCCATCAGGTTTATCATTCTTCATTTATTACAGCCTTCCTTCTGCCAGGCTGGGGTTTGGCTTAGCTGGTAGAGTGCTCCTCTGAGCTCTCTGAGCCCCTGGCTTCAATCCCCAGCACCGCAAAAATGGGGGAAGGACCTGCCAGCCCAGTCCCAAAACAATCACCCATCGAAAACCCTATAAATAGCAGAGAAGCACTGACAGACTGCGGGGCATGGCAGTGTCGGGGAGGGTTCTGTTCTGTTGTACATTGGGTCTCTAGGAGACCCCACTCGATGGCACCTGACAACAACAACAGCCCTGTGACAGCACAAGGCTCCTGGTGTGACTTCAGTGGTGACCATCCCAGGCACCCACCCACCAGACCCAGGACGCAGCCTGAATCCTCACGTGCCGCCCAAATTTATCTGCCACAACCTAATCACCATGACGGCGTGAGGACGTGGGGCCCTGGTGGGGTGACTAGGCCGCAAGGCCCCAGAAAGTGGCCTCGTCCTTCACAGGTGAGGGCACAGCGACGGGGCCACTGAGAATCCAGGGGGCAGCCCTCACGGCCATGGAATCCGCCAGCCCCTGGGCCTCGGCCTCCAGCCTCCAGAGCTGTGTGCAGCCTTGTCTGCTGTGTCTGAGCCCCTGGCCCAAAGGGACTCAGATACCCACGAGGCCTTCCGAAGCCTTCGTCACCCACATCACCAGACGCGCGAGCAAGGATGCACCACCCGCACCGTGAACAGGCAGGAGGAGGCAGGCAGCTGAGTCAGCTTCGTCAGCCTGTCCACTGTGGAGAGGCCACAGGGACGGGAGGGCCTTCGTCTGCTCCCCGCTGCATCCTGTACCCTTGACGCCCGCTGGCCTGAGCAGCGGGACCCCACAAGCAGACTCGGCACTGGCCCCCGAGAAGTGAGGGGACCCGAGTGGAGCCAGACCCAGGCACGAGAAACAGGAGTCCAAGGAACACACAAGGTGGATGAGACTCCCTGGAGGCAGTGGAACCCAGCGGAGGGGCCTCACACTCCACCGGAGTCCAAGAATGCTTCCTGGAAGAGGTGACGTCTCAACAAGTCCCCATAAAGAATGTTTTTTGTTTGTTTTTTTTGGGTACTGGGGGTTGAACCCAGGGCCTTGCGCTTGCATGCTCTGCAAGTGCTAGACCACTGAGCTGCACCCCCAGACCTTTTTTTTTTTTTACTTTTTGAGACAGCATTTCACTAAGTTACGCAGACTACCACTGGTCTCGAACTTGTGATCCTCCCGCCTCCACCTCCCAAGCTGCTGGGATTACAAGCGTGTGCCACTGCACCCAGCAAGGAATGTGTTTTCTGTGAGCAGCCGGGCTAGGAAAAAGCAATGTGCCCTGGGCGTTGTGACAACCCAGATGTATGACGGGCCATTTCTGCATTCAAAGAATCCAGAGCCCAGCGATCAAGAGGATTCAGATATCTGCAATTGATTGATCATATCTGCTAGGAGTTCTGCACTCAAGAGGCAGCAGGAACCGGGATCTATTAGTGATGTCTGTGCCAGGTGCCAGATCAAGCACGGGGGCCTGGATGCCAGATAACGGCTATCAAAACTTCTCTGAAATCATTCAAAAGTGACTGCAGCTAAAGTCATTCAAAAGCAACCGCCAGAAAATCAAGCCTGATTCAGAAGAAGGCGTGGAACCAGGGATATCACTGCTGATGGCAGATGGACATTAGCTGAATGCAGAGAACACTAGAAAGATGTCTGTTTTATTGACTAGGCAAAGGCATTTGACTGTGTGGATCACAACAAATTATGGATAACATTGTGAAGAATGGGAATACCAGAGCACCTAACTGTACTGTTGAGGAATCTGTACATGGACCAGGAAGCAGTCGTCCAAACAGAACAGGAATACAGTTTGGTTTAAAGTCAGGAAAGTGTGTGTCAGGGCTGTATCCTTTCACCGTATCTGTTCAGTTTCTATGCACAGCAAATAATCTGATAAATTGGCCTTTATAAATGAGAATGCAACATCAGGATTAGAGGAAGACTCGTTAACAACCTGTATTATGCAGAAGGCACAACTCTGTTTACTGAAAGTGAAGACGACTGGAAACATTTACTGATGAAGATCAAAGAACACAACCTTCGGTATGGATTGTGAGTAAACATCAACAAAACAAAAATCCTTACAACCGAGTCAGTACACAGCTTCATGATAAATGGAGAAAAGATTGAGGTTGTCCAAGATTTTGCTTTACTTGGTTCTACAATCAACATCCATGGAAGTTGTTGTTGTTGTTGTTAGGTGCTGTCGAGTCGGTATCCGACTCATAGAGACCCTCTGTACAAGAGAGGAAACACTATTGTCAGTGCTTCTCTGCTGTTCATAGGGTTTTCAATGGCAGATTGATTTTTGGGAGGGGGTTGCCAGGTCCTTCTCCCAAGCCTACAGCTTCTGGTGTTCCCAGGCAGTCTCCCATCCAGGTACTAACCAGGCCTGACCCTGCTTAGCTTCCGAGATCTGATGGGATCGGATGCTACAGGGCTATGGCTGCAGGCAAAGGTGTGCTGCCCAAGCTGGCCTGGAACTCGTGATCCTCCTGCCTCCGCCTCCTCACTCACCGGTGTGTGCCACCACGACCGGCTCCATGGAAGCAGCAGTCAAGAAATCAAAAGATGCATTGCACTGGGAAAAGCTGTTACAAAAGACTTCTTTAAAGTATTGAAAAGTAAAGATGTCACATTGAAGACGAAGGTGCACCTGCCTCCTGCCATGGTATTTTCAGTCATATGGTCATGAAAGCTGGACATTGAATAAGGGAGACAGGAGAAGAAATGATGCTTTTGAATTGTGGTGCTGGAGACGAATACTGAATATACCACGGACTGCAGAAAGAACCAAAAGATCTATCCTAGAAGAAGCACAACCAAAGTGCTCCTTGGAAGCAAGGATGGCTAGACACCGCCTTATGTATTTTGGACATCTTGAGAGAAGGACCAATCCCTACCAGGAGGACATGTTTGGGAGACTGGCAGGTCAATGAAAAAAAAAGGAAGACCTTTAACTAGATGGATTAATACAGTGTGTGCAACAACGGGCTTAAACATAAAAAGATCATGTGCCTGGCATAGAATCGGGGAGTGTTTCGTTCTGTTGTACACAGGGTTGCTATGAGTCAGACCTGGCTCAAGAGCACCTAAAAACAACTCTTAGTTTGGGGCAATTTGCTTTCACATCTTCAATTTTCATGACTCTTGGATCAGGCAGGGGAGCACACAGAGGTGTTACAGCCAGGCATGGTGGTGCGTGCCTGTGATCCCGGGACTCAGGGGTCACAGGCTGAGGCAGGAGGATCATGCGTTCAAGGCCAGAGGCAGACCCTGTCTTCAAAGAAAAGTAAAAAGGGGGCTGGCGGTGCCGCTCGGTGGCGGAGCACTTGCCTACCACGTGCGAGGCCCTGCATTCAGCCCCCAGGACTGCAAAACGGACAAGAAAATAAAAAGGAGGAGTTGAGAAAAGCTCCTGACGATGAGGTTCAGAAAGGGTGGTGCCTGAACAATTCAGGGTGAGTGGGATGATGTACACAGCCCTTGCCTCCAAGCCTCCCCACGGTTCCCAGTCCTCCTTCCCAGTGGCCTCGGTGGCCAAGTCAGAGGCCCAAAGACGACGAATCCATTCCACACCATATCCTGCTCTGCTTTGAAAGCTACCCAGGGCCGGGCGCGGTGGCGCACGCCTGTCATCCCAGCAGCTGGGGAGGCAGAGGCAGGAAGATCGCAGGTTCGAGACCACAGTCAGTCTGCATAACTTAGCAAGACCCTGTCTCAAAAAGGAACAAAAATGGGCTGGGGGCGCCGCTCAGTGGTCCAGCACTTGCAGAGCATGCAGGCGCAAAGCCCTGGGTTCAACCCGCAGTACCGCAAAAAAAAAAAAAAGAAAAAAAAGAAAAAGAAAAGCTACCCAGGCCCCCAGCACAGACTCCTCTGCCTGGCACGGAGGCCTGTGCCTCAGTGTCCTCCCCCTTCTTTTACACTCTGCCCGATGACCACCTGGACCCTTCAGAGCTCGCAGCCACCCCCGGAACTCTGGTCCCATTATTTGCCCGAGGTTCCCCACCAGGACCCCCCTTGCCCTGTCACCCTGAACACAGGACTCTGTGCGGTGCTTCTCAGAAGCCTCTCCCCCACCAGCCAGGCGACGGACCCCTCCCCCGGCCCCAACACTCCGTATCTGCCTCTCTGTGGAAACCACAGGCTCCAGCAGCGGGGCTCAGGGGCCCCGGCTCGCCACATCCCAAACCCCGAACAACTCCTGCGAATGCCCCACCCCCTGTCCTCAGGCTGGACCCCTGCCATCGTCCCTGGGAGGCCCCCAATCAGGGCAGTCAGTCCTCAAGCCTGTCAATCACATCACTGACCACACCCTCTCCCATTTGCCAGGACGCTGCCCTGCCCATGGCACCCCACACGACGGAAGCCACACCTCACTGGAGGGGATCTGGCTAGAGGCGGCCAATGCACAGGGAAATCACTAACTCCCACCTTCATCCTCAGTGCTGATCAGGACCAATCAGATTCTCCCCTGAGAATCTGAACTGTGCCAAGCTAAGCCCTGGGGCCTAAGCAGCGGGCCATGAGCCAGTGAGCTACACACAGCCAGCATGGGATTAACAAGAAAGCTCCGCTGGGTGACGGCAGGGGTGGGGGGGCACAGGCTGTAGGCAGAGGCAGGAGGATCCCTTGACCCTGGGAGTCTGCGGCCAGCCTGGGGAACACAGCAAGATCATTTATCAATCAATCAATCCATCAATCAATAGGAAAACTGCCAGGCGCAGTGGCTCACGCCTGGAATCTCAGCAACTCTGGAGACAGAGGCAGGAGGATCCCAAGTTCGAGGTCAGTGGCAGCCTGCATAACTTGTCAAAAGCCTATCTCAAGATGAAAAATGAAAAAGGGGGCACAGCTCCGGGGTAAAGCATTTGCAAAGTACGGATGAGGCCCTGGGATCAGCCTCCCAGTACCCAGAGTTGAAAATAAAAAAAAAAGAACTCCCCCAAAAAGAGAGAGGGGGAGGAAGGGAGAGAGAGAGAGAGAGAGTGAGTGTGTCACAGGGACAGAATGCTACAAGGTCCTAGGAACAGAGCAGTCAGTTGCAGGACAATGAATAGCTAGCTGGCCCTTTACCCTACAACCTCCCCAGTCACCTCCTTGTCTCCCTGCCAGCCCGAGGCCCAAGCAACACAGAGCCTAATGTCTCTAACAAGCACCCATCCATCCAGCTCATCTCAGTATCCAACATCTTACATGATGCGGCCACAGCCCACCTTCCCAGCCCCAGCACTGGTAGTCCAGCCATTCGACCCCTTGTATCCCTGTACACCACAAATATGCCACACTTCTCCTCACCACAGGGCCGTGGCACAAGCTCCCTTCTGCTCAGATGCCTCCCCCATGCACCTCTCCATTTCACATGCCCGCACTGAACATCCCACTCCATCCTCATAACATCCCCAAGAACTGAGCGTAACATCACTCCCCATTTCAGATGGCTTGCTGAAGCAGCCAGCTCCAAGCCTGTGCAGTCTGGTTTGGTAGTCTGGTTCAGTAGGCCCTCTTCCCTGCAGCTCCCGCACATGAAATGCAGCCACTCCAATCAGCATGTCAGAGGGGTGTGGGACATAGGAGGGATTCTGAGGATTTAGTACAAAAAAAGGAATGTATAACATTGTAATAATGTTTGTCAACCATGTTTCATTTGATGTTACAATGTCATTAGTCACGTTTCCATATTGGATACATGCTGAAATGATATCCTAGACATTTGAGTTAAACTAAATAACATTCTTGTGGCCAATTTCATGTCTTTCTATTTTCTATGCACGTGGGAATGAGGAAGTTTAAAATCCCACATAAGGGCTGGGGCACAGCTCCGTGGAGGAGCACTTGCCTAGCACGAGCGAGGCCCTGGGTTCAAGCCTTGGGGCTGCAGGATAAAAAAGACTTGTCCAAGGTGACTGTGAGGACCCAAAGAACAAACGTTCCAGGTGCCTTCTGGGTGCTGTCCACTGTTAGAGGGTGGGACAAGCCATACTTGTGATCTCCACCCCTGCGCAAGGGAGGCGCCGATGAGATCAGCTCAGTGAGGAAACTGAGGCTCAGGAAGATGGGACACCAGCCTAGCTCCCAGACAGAGAAGACTATCGAAGCTGGGATTTTTTTTTTTTTTCTTTAGTATTACCAGGGGGCTGAACCCAGGGCTTTCTGCATGCTGGGCTGGTGCACCCCCTGCCCCTTGTTGGTATTTTGAGACTTGGTCTTGCTAAACATAGGTTCTCAGGCTGCCTCAGGCCTCCAGCTTGGGATCCTCCTGACTCAGCCTCCCCAGTCGCTGGGATCACAGGTGTGGGATGCCACGCCGTGCCCAAAGCTAAGGTTTGACCGTGCGGTCGGTCCGGCCCACCTCCAGACCTGCAAAGGAGTCCTGACATCTGCGTGAGGGGCCTGGGCCCGGGGCTCTGTGCCCCCGTCATAACACACACTCCAGCTGTATTTTAAGCATCTGCGTCCTCGCCTGGCCCCTTCCCCTGCCCCGTGCCAGCTGGGAAGTGGTGTCAGATGGCCCTGGCTCCGATCCCTGCATGGCACTGGCCAGCTGACCCGCTCCTCTCTGTACGTAAACATCCGTAAAATGGGGTGCTGGGGTCCCTGCCCCAAGCCCCGTTCCCGTGGCTCAGCATTGCCCGTGCAGCACGCATGACCACACTCATGGCCAACGCTTGGCCAGAATGCACTCTGCGTACAGCTGGGTCTGCACAGAGCGCGTGGGTTCCCATGGCCGACGGGCTTGGCTGTGGATTCTGAGCTGCGAAAGCCTGAGCGTTACTTTACCTGTCTGAGCCTCAGATTCCTGTGAAATAGGGTGAATAACCCACGGTGGCAAGGGCTGACTTGAGCCTCCGTTTCCTTCCTCACACAGTAAAGACAATCAGCTGGGTGGGGAAGAAAGGCCACGCACAGAAATAACGCCTGGAGACCGGGGGACGAGAAGAGTGCGAGACACTCTGGGCCGCCTTTAGTTTTGTACATTTATTTTTTTCGGTGCTGTGGGTTGAACCCAAGGCCTCGCGCCTGCATGCTCTGCAAGTGTTGGACCACTGAGCTGCACCCCAGCCCATTGTTTTACTTTTTGAGACAGGGTCTCGCTAAGTTACACAGACTGCCTCTGGTTTGAACTTCCTGCCTCTGCCTCCCAAGCCGCTGGGATTACAGGCGTGCGCCACCGTGCCCAGAGTTAATTTATTCTTTTACAATACTCGGGGGTTGAAACCTGGGCTTCACACATGCTCTGCCAGAGCCCTGAGCTGCACCCCAGCCTATTTCTTTAGTTTTTATCTTCAGTCAGCGTCTTGTGAAGTTGCACAGGCTGCCTCTGGCTTCAAACCGGCCATCCTCCTGCCTCTGCCTCCCGAGTTGCTGGGATCACAGGCGTCAGCCACCACGCCTGGCCTCTGTGGATGTTCTTAACGTCACCGAACTGAAAGTAGTTAAAGTGGTCACCTGCATGGTAACCAACACTAAAAAATAAAAAATAAAATAAAAATACAAAATCCTAAACCCTAAACCTTGAATCCACCGGGCCCAGTGGCACAGGCCGATACTGTGCAGCTCAGCAACTCGGAAGGCTGAGGCGAGAGGATCGTGAGTTCGAGGCCAGAGGCAACCTGTGTATCTTAGTGAGACACTGTCTCAAAAAATGAAATGGGCTTGAAGTGCAGCTCAGTGGTTAAAAAAAAAAAAGAGCCAACTACATCCTAACATCCTAAGTGTGCCGTGTCCACACGCGAGCCTGAGGAGAGAGCAGGTATGGCCATGGCTGCTGACTGCGGCACATCTAGCTTCCTCAGAGGTCCACGCCAATGACCCGTGAAATCACACTGGACGCAAAGGGAGTGGGTGCGACCCTGGGGGGACCAAGGCCAGGGAGGGACTAAGTGTTCTAGCGTTTTGCCTTGTAGCCTCTGCACTGCTTAGGAACGTTCTTTGACACGTGTCAAAACTGTGCTGAAAAGATACAGATGAAAGCCGGGCGCGGTGGCGCACGCCTGTCATCCCAGCGGCTCGGGAGGCGGAGGCAGGAGGATCTCTAGTTCGAGACCAGAGGCAGTCTGCGTAACTCAGTGAGACCCTGTCTCAAAAAGCAAAAAAATGGGCTGGGGGCGCGGCTCAGTGGTCCAGCACTTGCAGAGCATGCAGGCGCGAGGCCCTGGGTTCAACCCCCAGTACCACAAAAAAAAAAAAAAAAAAGGTATGGATGAAAGCCTGTGTCTGGGATTTGCAGGGAGGGAGCGGGGCACAGAAAGGACAGGGAGGGGCCAGAGGGGCCTGGCTGGAAGGTGACGACAGTGGCAGCTGAGTAACGGGTATGAACAGCTCCTACTTTTCCCATAAATCATTAACAATGATACAGGGGTTGCGTGTGGTAGTGCTCCCCTGTGATCCCAGAGACTCAGGAGGCAGGGGGGAAGAGCTCAAGTTCAAGGCCAGAGGCAGTCTGTGTAATTTAGCGAGACTCTGTCTCAAGATAAAAACAGAAAAAGAGAGGCTGGGGGTGCGGCTCAGCGGTAGAGCCTGGCAAAGCATGTGCAAGGCCCTGGGTTCAGGCCCCTACTACTGAAAAAAAAAAAATGTATGTATAAACATACATATATTGGAGAAAATAATTGGTGAAGTTCACCTCACAAAACACACTTAAGAGGAAAACATAAGGAGTTGCTGTGCTTATAACTGTTTCATCCCTTCACCCCTCCACCCACATTTCAGAAGAAGCCACACCCAAAGTTCAACACAAGGAGACAAAATCCACCACCGGCTGCACGTGGTTCAGGGCTGCCAGAGACTTGCGGTCAATGACAGTCACTGCCACAGAGAACGGCCTTAGCACTTTGGTGCCACCAAGGTGACACCGGCTGGCCAATCCACGGAGCACCGGCTTGGCCTCCTGGCCCATTCACTCCACCACAGGAGACCCTGACGTCCCCAACCCACCCCAGGTCCAGCGCCTGTCACATTCATCCACCCACCCAACCCCACAGGCACACCAGAGCTCAGCAGGCTTTGTCCCAAAAGGACCAGGCAGGAAGGCAGGAAGCATTTCTGGCTGTGTGGGCCAGCGTCCTCTGCCATCATATGGGAGAGACACCCAGAGATAGCGGTGAATGAATGAGTGTGGCTGGGTGCCAATAAAACTTTATTTACAAAGACAGGCTGTGGGTTGGACTTGGCCCAGGGGCCGCAGTTTGCCAAACCTTGCTGTGGAGTAACCGGAAGTAGTGAACGGATGGATCTATTTCAAACGCTTACGATAAGGCCTGCCCTGCGGCGGGGATCCCCAGATGATTAGCTATGAAATCTACGGGTCCCGTGCGCATGATACACGTGCCCCACGAACGCCGCACCTGTCCACCATCCCAGCACGAATCCTGAAGGATTTTCCCCTGGCTTGTTCCACTGAGAGGGTCCCCATGACCAGGGTCTTGTCTGCCCTGCTCCCTACCGCGCCCCAAGGGCGTATCCGAGGATGGGGACACTCACGCCCTCCTCGGCGTACCCTCAGGTAATACATGTGCCACATGAGTTCCGGCTCAAAGGCCGCGGGTTCCCTGTTAGCGCACCTGTCCCCTGGCCGCCTCTATCGGTCCAGTGCGACGATGGATTCAGGAGCCCAGTAAAGCCCCTTAAGCCACCACTCTGCTAGCAGCCCCCCAGCAGGCCCTGGACATGAACTCGGTGGCCAGACCCCTGTTGCCGGCCTGGTGCTCACCTTGAGGGAGGGGATGTCCTCGGCCCGGATCACGAACTCATCCCTCTCGCGGAAGATGCCCTCCCCACCGCTCTCCCCTGCCTCCTCGTCAGTCTCCCCGCACACAGCCGCCGTCTCCTGCTTCTTGGCCAGGTGCAGAGGGCGGGCGTCGGGTGGCTCGGGGTCTTCGGGGGATGGGGCGGCAGGCTCCTCGGGCGGGGCGGCTGGCGGGGGTGGCGGTGGCGGTGGTGATGGCAGGTCTGGGGGTGGTGGTGGTGGTGGTGGTGGTGGCGGCAGAGGTGGCGGTGGTGAGCTGGCCGTGGGGGCCACCAGCAGGGGTGGTGAGGGCAGTGCGGGCGGTGGGGGTGGGGGTGGGGGAGGCTGCGGTGTTGGGGCGGGAGGTGGGGAGGGCGGGGGCTTCTCTTCCAGCAGTGGGGGCTCTGGGGAGAAAAGGACATCAGGGTGATACTGGGACCGTCCCCAGCCCCTCTCCAGCCCTTGACTGTCTCTTCCTATGCAGATGGACCCTCTGCTGTCCAGCAGCCGGGCCACATCTGCCTCCCCGCCACGACTCCCACCTCCACTGCAGCGGGCACTCCGAGATAGTGCTCCGCCCCTCACGCCCTCTTCAGTGTCATATCCCCTCTGAGCCCCTGAGTCTCCACCCCTCCTCCTAACACCCCCAAGCCATCCTCCTTGCGCCCCTCCCTCCTCACTCTCCTGCCAAGCCCTCGCCCACTCAGGGGACGTCATTCCTTTCCCTGCCAGCCAACCCCCTTTCTGATGTCCCACTACCTCTCTGAAATCCCCTAACCCCTGAAACTGCTTCCCCAAACCTGCATCCTCAGCCAAACTCCTCCAGCCCCTCCAAGGCCCCCTCCTCACCCATCTGCAGCAGCTGACCCTGGCACCCTGCTTAGAACCCCTTGGCAACTCCATCATTCCTGACCTTACCCTTTACTCCGATTCTTGCCTGTCTGCAATCCCCCCAAAACCTCTCCTGTCCTCACCCTTCTTTACCAGTAAATGTCCTCCTCCAATGCCTCCATTCCCACAAATCCCGTCCGCAACCCACATCAAGATGGAACTCTGTCCAGACGCGGCCTCACTGTCTGCTTCCCTTCCTGCGTGCCACAGACCCCTCCCTGCATCTTGGCCCCAGAGACCTCCCCATCCTTGCCTTTGGAGGCACTGGGGACAGAGTACAGGGCCGCCCGCAGGCCAGGTGAGGTGCTCCACCACCGAGCGACACCCCAACCCTCCCGCTGACTCCCTAGAGCCCTCCTGGGCCCCGTAGCCCTCCCCATTCAAGAAACTCTCTAAGCCCCGTCCCCTGCCTCCAGCCTCCCCCAGGGCCACCTGCAAGTCCACGCACGTCTGCGCACCCTAGAGGAAGACATTCCCTTTCTTTTCTCAATCTGGAGGCGACCTTTATGAACGTGCTGCCAACCCCTCTGGCGCCGCTGTCCAACAAGACTTCTCCACCCTAAGGGCGCCCGCTTGGCGCTCACCTGGTGTGCCACTGCTGTTGGCGCTTGGGAGCCCGGGGAGCGCGGGTGGCCCGGGGACCGCGGCCGGGGTGGCCAAAGGCGGCTCTTCTGGAGTGGAGGTGTCCTTGGGCCCAGCGAGGGGCGGGTCATCCAGCGCCGAGATGGCGGAGGAGATGCTCTCCTGGAGGTCCCGGTTCTTGGCCACCGAGTCCTCCTCGTCGGAGGAGAAGGACGGCAGCGTCTCCAGGTTCCGCTTCAGCTCCTCGTCCAGTCTCTTGCAGGGCGAGGGGCAGCCCAGCCCCAGCCCCTCGCTCTCCGCGGCCTCCAGGGCGCCGCCCAGCCCGAAGGCACCGGCGGGCGGCGGGTGCGGCCCGGTGGGTGCAGTGGGGGGTGGCGGAGGCAGGCCTCGGGCTGGCACGGAGGGTGGCGCGCTCTTCGGGGGGCTGAGTGGGGGTGTCAGGCCTGCCTGGTAGAGCGGCGGGTGCCGCCTGCCCGACTTCAGGAAGTCCAGGAAGGAGGCCATGAAGCCCGACTTCATCTCCGGCTGCTTCTCCTCCACCTCCTTGATCTTCGCTTCCATCTTCTCCCGGGTCAGGCTCGAGTCCAGGCTGTTGTGGTCCGCGCCAGATGCCGCGTCGCCGGATGAGGCTCCCAGGCCCTCGCCAGCTTTGGGCACAGACAGCTTGATCTAGACCAGGGGGCACAGGGAGGGGATCAGAACCTGCCGTCCGGACCCAGACCTCCTCCCTCAGACCCAGGGGGCCAGGCCCAGCCTCCTCCCTCAGACCCGGGGATCCAGGCCCAGCCCTCCTCCCTCAGACCCAGGGGGCCAGGCCCAGCCTCCTCCCTCAGACCCGGGGGTCAAGACCCAGCCCTCCTCCCTCAGACCCAGGGGGCCAGGCCCAGCCTCCTCCCTCAGACCCGGGGGTCCAGGCCCAGCCTCCTCCCTCAGACCAACCCCGCACCACCTCACTGAAAACCCCAAACACAAGCTCCCCTACTCCTAGCCTGGTGTCTAGACCCAGGCTCCTCCACCAGGCCCAGCCTCCTCCCTCAGACCTGTGAGTCCAGGCCCAGCCTCCTTCCTCAGACCCAGGGGTCCAGGCCCAGCCTCCTCCCTCAGACCCAGGGGTCCAGGCTCCAGCCTCCTCCCTCAGACCTGTGGGTCCAGGCCCAGCCTCCTCCACTAGACCTGTGGGTCCAGGCCCAGCCTCCTCCCTCAGACCCACGCATCCAGGTCCAGCCTCCTCCACCAGACGCAGGGGGGCCAGGCCCCACCCTTCTCCACCAGACCTCAGGGTCCAGGCCCCAGCCTCCTCCCTCAGGCCTGGGAGTCCAGGTCCAGCCTCCTCCTTCAGACCCACCCTCCTTCCTCAGATCCAAGGGTGCAGGCCATGCCCTCCTTTCTTAGACCCAGAGATCGAGTCAGCCTCCTCCCAGATCCAGTCCTCCTCCCTCAGAACAGGGATCCAGGCCCCCAACCCCGCACCACCTCACTGAAAACCCCAAACACAAGCTCCCCTACTCCTAGCCTGGTGTCTAGACCCAGGCTCCTCCACCAGACCCAGGGGTCCAGGCCCAGTCCTCCTCTCTTAGATCCACGGGCCCAGACTCAGCCTCCTCCCTCAGACAAAGCCCTCCTCCCTGAGAACAGGGATCCAGCCACGGGTGCCTGCTCTGAAGGCGAGGACCAGGGCTGCAGATCCTCTCTGGGGACTCCTGGAGAGTTTTGCTCCTTGGCAGGTGCTGGTCCCCAGACCCTCTGGAGAGACCCAGACATGCGGGACTGGGCGGCTCATCCTCCCACGCCAGGCCCTGAGAACTGGCCCTGCCGCACCCTGCACTCCAAGTCCACTAGCCTCCAACGGTTCTAGGATGCTGCCCACCCCCCAGGCCCAACCCCTTTCCTTCCCATAAGACCCAGCCCCCCTCACCTTCAGCGGCTTCAGGGGCTCCAATCGGGTGCCCCCCACCTCCTCCGCCTTCCTGCCTCGACCCCGGCCCCTGCCCCGGGGTTTCTTGGTGCCGTCAGTGGGCATGGAGGCAGAGGCCGGCCCCACAGCGGTGGGACCTTCCAGCGGGCGGATCCGGGGCCTCCCTCGGGGTCGCGGCGGCCCATCGCGCTTCGCTTTGGTGGGCTTGCGGCCACGGCGCCGGGGGCCGTCGGGGCCCGGGTTGGGCGGGCAGAAGTCAATGTCGCCCAGCGGCGAGAGGGCCGGCCGCGAGCGGCAGCTGGACACCAGGTCGGGCAGGCGCCGGGGGTTGAGGCGGATGTCGGCGGGCACGTCGGCCTTGTCCTCGTCCGCCTCGAACTCGTACTCCTGCGCGTAGAGCTTTTTGGGCGTCTGGAAGGGTGGGTCGCGGCGCCGCAGCAGGTGGAAGGACGATGTCTTCAGCAGCTTCTTTGGCTTCGTGGAGCAGAAGATGGGCGAGGTGAGGCCGCCCTTGGGCTCCGAGGCGGGCGGGGGCGGCGGCGGGGGCGGCGGGGGCGCGGCCTGGTGCGGGCCGCTCTGGATCAGGCCCAGCGGCTCGGCGTTGACTGTGGAGGGCAGCTCGGGAGGCTTCCCGGGGTCCAGGCCCAGGCCCGGCGTCTCGGGCCCGGCTCCGGACGCCCGGCCCGGGCAGTAGGGCCCATAGGGGTCATAGGCGGGGGGCCCAGGGGGCGGCCCGGGCCCCGCCTTGGGGTCGCCCTCGTCCTCGGGCTGCCCGGCCTTGGCGTAGTCGTCCGCCGCGCCGCCCCCGAACATCTCCTCCATGGTGGGGAAGAAGCTGCGCTCCTCGTCCTGCAGCAGCGAGTCGGGGAAGCAGATGGAGGTGAGCGGCACGAAGCGCGGGGCCTTGGGGCCCTGCGGGCTGGGGCTGCGGTAGGCGCCAGTGGGATCCTTGCCCTCCGGGGCAGGCGCTCCCACCCCAGTGTCTCCGTGCCCCGGAGGCAGCGGCTCGAGCGCCCCGAGCAGTTCCTGCATGGTGCCCGGGGGCTCCAGGCTCTCGTCGGGGCGCAGGCGCGGGCTGGGCGCCGCCGGCTCCAGGCCGTGGCCGCGGAGGTGAGCCTCGAGCTGCAGCGGAGGAGGTGGCGCTCCGTCGCGGGGCGCGGGCTCGAGGAGGTGGACGCCGACTTTGGGGGCGCTGGGAGAGGGGCTGGGGGCGTGGCTGAGTACGGAGGGGAGCAGCTGCGGGGGAGGCGGAGGCAGCACCAGGGGGAGGTCGGGGCCTCCAGCCTCCAAGAGGAGGCTGTGGGGCGTGGGCTGGGCCGTCTGGGCCGTGGGAGGCGCGGGTGGGGGGCTCTTCTGCAAGAAGGCCCCCAGCTCCTTGGCACCTGCCCCGTAGTGGACAACCGAGGTGGCCAGCCCCTCGGGGGTCTCGCCGCCCCGCTCCGGCCCTTTCTTCTTCTCCTTCAGCCTCCCTAGGCCCAGCTCCAGGGCCGCCGTGGCCCCATCATCCAGGCTGGCGCTGGTGCGGATGACGCTCTGCAGGTGGTACCTCTGGGGGTCTTCCTTGGCCAGCTCGTAGGGTGTGCCCGGTGGTCCCCCAGCCCCGCTGCTCCCCCCAAGTCCCTTGGAGGCATCGGCTGCCCCGTCCTCGCCCACCAAGCCATCTGCCCCTGAGGTCCGTGGCGGGCTGGGTGCCTGCAGGAGGTGCTGAATAAGGAACTCCTCATCCTCCGTGCGCTCCGCGGGAGGCCCGCCGGGTCCGGCCAGCAGCTCGGAGCCATCCCCCTTGCCCTTGTAGCCACCAGCTCCAGCCGAGTAGCTGCCAGCTCCAGGGGGCGCCAAGAACGGGGCTGAGGCCAAGACGGAGCTCAGGTATTTGCCAGGGGCTCCTGGGGAGCCCACGCCAGCGGGGCGGCCAGTGGCAGGTGGGGACTGCAGAGGGCGGATGATCTGCGAGGGACTGGCCTCACCGCCGCCGCCCAGGGAGCTGGGCCCCCAGCCGCCTCCGTGGCCTGAGAGCGCCGGGGAGTGGCCAGTGCTGTAGCTGAGCGAGGGACTGGCGGTGGGAAGGCCCTGGGAGTGGGCGGCCGGCCCCGGGTACGGCTCGCCCTGCACCCCGTACAGCTGCCCCTGCAGCTGGTCGGGGGAGTAGCTCTGACACGTAGCGAGGCCAGGAGGTGGGGGGCCGCTGGGGGGCTGGGTGGGACCCCCTGAGTAGCTGGGACCTTTGCTCAAGTCCTGTGCTTGTCCGCCTCCAAACCCCTGCCCGTAGGCCTGGGGTCCCAGGAGCCCTTGGGGCTGACCGGGCGAGTAGGCTTGGCCCCCAGCCCCACCGGCCCCAGAGGCCTTCCCAGCACCGTAGGCTGCTGCTGGCCCACCCAGGCTCTGGCATTTGGGAGTGGCCGTCGAGCGGGGTGGTGGGGGCCTGGTGGCACCCCCTGTGGCTGCTCCATAGCCACCTTTGCTGGTCTTATAACCAGGGGACTGAATGATGGGCCTGTACCCTCCTCCCCCACCCCCGGCCCCACCTCCCCCAGCCGCCTCAGGGCCCGTGGCCCGGCCCGATGCACCCGTGTTGGCTCCGCTGGGCCCGGCCTTGGTAGGTTCGCCAGCGCCCGGGGAGGGCTCCCCACCGCCCAGGGGGCTGCAGGCCAGGTTGGCCCGGTGACCCATGGAGGGGTAGCTGCCTCCACAGCTCAGGTAGTGCTGCAGGGCATGGGCAGAAGGCGGGGGTGGGGGGGGCTGGGCACTGGCTGGCCGCTGGTAGTGCTTGATGACAGTGTCCTGGCGGGGCAGGGCCCGCTCGGACGGCGGAGGGCCCGGGGCAGCCCCGGAGAAGTTGTAGAGCTGGGGGGAAGACTGCTCGGCGGCGGCGGCCGCGGCAGCAGAGGAGGACGCCAGCAGATTGAACTGGGTGGGGAGGTGGCGGGGAGGCGGCGGTGGATCTGGGGGACCTGGGCGGTAAGGAGGGGTCTGGGCCGGGCCAAGGCCGGCAGGCCCAAGAACGCCACCCCCCGCCAGGCGCTCAAAACCCAAAGACGAAGGCACCGCGGGTGCCTGCGAGGGCTTCAGATGTAGAACGTCGTGAGGGGACAGGAGCCCGTTAGCAGGAGGACTGAACGGAGGGTCCTGGAGGCTGAGGGACGAGGGCACCGGGAAGGGGCGGCTGCCGAAGGAAGCCGGGTGCTGGTAGGCCGATAGGGCAGAGGAAGACGGAAAGGTGCTGGAACCCGGCAGGGCGCCCGAGATGAAGAGCTCCGTGGGGCCCGGGGTGTGCATGGCTGGGGAAGACGGAGGACACCAGGGGTCAGGGCGGACCGTGGGCCGGCCCCGCTCTGGCCCTCCGAGGCCGGCGCTCGGCTTACCTGTTTGCCAGGAAGGACTGCGGAACTGGGAAAGGAGAGAAGAGGCGGAGGGGCCGGGCTGGGGGCCCCGGGACTCCAGGGCCGAGATGAGGTTCATGACGGAGGCGTCGGGCCCTGCTGAGCCCGCGTGGTGGAGGCCAGTGTCAAAGAGTCCAGAGAGGCCTGGCCAGGGACAGGGACAGAGTGAACCAGGTGGGGGCGGGGCAGAGTCGAGAAAGAAAGGAGGGAAAATGAAAGCGAGAGGGGTCAGGCAAGGAGGCTGGATGGACAGACACAGGCAGAGCCTAGGAGCAGAAAACGGGCGGCTGAGCCAGGGGAGCGGAGGGAGAACACCTATAAAGGAGGATGGGGTGGAGACGGCGTGACGGTGCACGCCTATAATCCCAGGGGTTGGGGAGGTGGAGGCGGAAGGTTCGCAAGTTTAAGACCAGAGGCAGTCTGCATAACTTAGGGAGACCCTGCCTCAAAAAGTAAAAAAAAATGGGCTGGGGGTGCAGCTCGGTGGTCCAGCACTTGCAAAGCATGCAAGCGCGAGGCCCTGGGTTCAATCCCCAGTACTGTAAAAAAAAAAAAAAGATGATGGGGTGCAATCCTATCACAGCGCAGGGAGCCCTGGTGGGTAGTGGTAGTCAGAGAGTAGAGAAATCCAGAAGTGAAGGCGGGAAGAGCCAAAGCCACGGGATTTGGGCAATTCCACCAAGGGGGGGAAAGAATGGGGCAACTGGAGTCAGACGCAGTCAGAGGTGCAGTCAGAGGTACGGAGGACACATCAACAGGGAGAGGACACAGAACAAAAGATGGAGAGGAAGCTAGGGAAGGACCCCACTAGGAGGGCAGGAGTCAAACTGGGCAGAATTCTCTCAGGCTGGTACGGCTGGGGATGGGGGTGAAGGCACCAGAGGCAAAGGAGGAAAACCAATCAGAAACGTGAGAGGCAAGGCTAAAGGGCAAATCTAAGAGAAAAGGAGGGAAGCCCCGAGGATCGGAGCCAGCCGATCAGAGATTCAGAGAGCAAAGGAGCCAGGACGATCGGGGATGCACGGCGGGGGGGGAAGGACTGGGGTGGGCTGGAGAGGCGGAAAAGCCTGGAAGAGAAGGTGGGATTTGGGGCTGACGGGTCGCGACCAATTGGAGCCAAAGGGGCGGGGCCAAAGACGGGGGCGGACGAATCCGGCACGGAATTAGGCAGGGACCAGCAGCCCCGGAGGCGACCAATCAGAGGGGAGGCAGCGAGGGGCGGGCCCCGACGCAGAGTGTGGCCAATTAGGAGGGGTGGAACTTTCAGCAGCCAATCAGCCGCCTGGAAGGGAGGGCCGGGAGAAGCCGGGCTGGCCGGGGGCCGTACCTGCCGGGTGGTGGTTGGTGGCATAGCTTTGCAGTGGGTGGGGGGCCGCGTAGGCCTGGCGGTGTAAGATGTCCGTCTCTGGGTGCGAGGTCCTAGAGCTGCCATAGACCAAGCTGGGGGCAAGGGGGAGAGGTCAGAACGTCCTCCCCAGCTGCCCTCTGAGATCAGGAAATCCCTGGGGGCTTGGGGGGGCACCTTTCAGCTGACTGGGGTGGGGGGTGTCCCAAGGAACCTGGACTGTAAAAGGGAGAAGGCAAGGGAACAGGCGTGCGCAACTAAAGAGCCACGCCAAGGCCCCCACTCCAGAGCCCCAGGACATACAGCCCGGAGTCTCCCGTTTGCAAACACAGGCAAGCAGGGACAAACCCACGGAGGAGGATTTCAGCCCCAGGAAGTGTCCTGAGCTGGAAACCTGAAAGGCGTGGCCCACCTACCGAGGACTCCAACGCGCCCACGGTGACAGACCATGGAGCCCGCCCCAGAGGGGTTCCACCAGCACCCCAGTGGAGCGACACAGGCCCTGAGCCTCAGGGGGCGATGCAGACCGAGGGAGGAGCAGGTCGTAGATAGCTCCCCAAACAGCAGGAGCAGGGGGGTGGGGAGGGGGCAGGACCTGGGGAAAGCACCAGGTGCAAGTGCGAACACGAATGCCGGCCATCCCCGGAAACTGGGGTGCAAATGCACGGGCCCGCGTAAAGCCAGGGATGTGTGCACACGGCTACCAAACTCGCCCGTGGGGAAGAAAAGGTACAGAGCGAGGAATCCCACATGGAAAAATCTGACACGCTGGGAAACCCAGGTGTAGAGGGGGGCGGTTCGGGGGCAGGTGAAGACATGAAGCAGCAGGAAAGGGGCAGACTCGCAGGTGAACATGCCGCCGACCCCGCTAGCCAAAGGCCCACGCTCACACACAAACACGCAGACCCGGGAATCATGGGCTCTCCCCGTGCTTCGGCCCCAATCCGTGGCCGGGGCTCAAAGAGGGTAAAGGCTCGCTACAGGCCATCGACTAGGAGTCTCAGCCTTTGGGGTTGGGGGAGCCGGAGGGGGCGTGTCCCAGATGCCAACCACCCCCCCGCGCACACAGAACCCTAGTTTTAAAAGGGGGCGGGGCCCCGTGCCCACTCTGCGCGCGGAATTTCTTGGGGGGGTGGCGAGCGGCCCAACCTCGCGCAGTCCCGGAACAATAGGGCCTCGGAGGGGGTTCGTGCCCCCAGGTCTGCGTGTTAATCCTCCTTTCCTTCCACCTTTGCAAGCGCGGAGGCAGGGGCGCCGGGGGGAGGGGCCCGCAAGCCGGGAATCCAAGGATGGGGGAAGTTCAGGCCTTGCCTCGCCAGTCCTTCCCACCTTCCCAAGGCCTGCCCGGCCAAAATGGTTTGCACCCCGAGTTTCCTGCTGCATTCCTCCCTTTGCAAGCCCAAGCTGGCTCCGGCGGAGTTTGCAATTTGCAAACTGGGGCGGCGGTGTTGTTACAAACCCGAGCAGGCCGCTCCCTTGCAAGCCGTAGGGGAGTTCGCGGTGCACGCGTCGCCGGCGGGCCCGACCCGGCGGGCTCCCACCCCCTGGCCCTCTCTCCAGGCCACCCTCGGCTCCTTACCTAGCTTTCGCTGACCTCTCGTAACTCCATCCCGCCCCGGCGCCGAGCGGGTCCCCGAAGCCGGCGCTGGGGTAGTTCCTGTCCATGAATTGGCCGCGGTGGAAATTGGGGGGAGGGGGAGGGAGGGGGAAAGGAGGGGGCGCGCGCGCGCTCTCTCCTCCGCCGCCGCTCCCTCCGCTGCTTTTTTTTTTTCCCTTTTCTCTCTCTCTCTCTTTTTTTCTTTGCAGCCGCCGAAGGCCCGGGAAGGCCCCGGGCGGGGGAGGGAGGGGGCAGGGGCGGAGGGGCCGGCGAGGGAGGGGGTGCAGCCGCTGAGCCAAGAAGGGGGGAAGGGGGGTTCCCCCTGGAGGAGGGAAAGGGGGAGGAGGGACCCCGCTGTCTCCGCCTTTGCCCCGGCGCTTGCAAGAGAGGAGGGGGGGCTCGCGCTCGGGAGGGGGCGTCCCGGGCGGCCCCGGGGTGGGTGCAGGCGCTGGGTACTCGCTCTCTCGCCGCCGCCGCCGCCTCCTCCTCCTCTGCGCTCACGGTGCAGCCATCTTTGCACCAGGCGGCTGGGGGAGGGGGGAGGGGAAGGGGGGCGGGCGGCGGGGTGTCTGGCTGCGCTCCGCTTCCTCCCACAATCCCGTGCAAATGCAAAAAAAAAAAAAAGAGGGAGGGAGGCGCGCGCGCGGGGGCGCGCATACACTCACGCGCACACACGCACGCACACCCGGCCACCGAGCGCAGGCAGAGCCTGGGGGTGCAGGGCGCAGCGTTTACACAGATCGCCAGCTCCGCCGCGCGCAGACGCGCCCCGGGAACGCAGCTCAGTTCATTAGGTCTTTTATTTTTTTGCGCATGGCTTCGGTCTTACTCCGTCCCCTTTCCAAAGGGTTTTTACGTAAGGGAGCAGCTCAATTCCGGTCTCCCGGGGGCACCGCGAGCCTGCCCCCACCGAGCACATTCGCAAATATAGCCCCCTGCCCGTGGGTTACGAAGCGCCCCCGGGGGCGCACGGGGAGCACGCGGAGACTCGCGTGTGCACGTGCGAGGCTGTCCGCGTGCGCGCGCCCTGTCACCGGAGGGCGATGGCGAGTCACACCTGGCCCCATACGCAAGACGGTGCGCCCTGGGTTCGAGCTTCCCCGCGAGCGCGCCTCCCCCGACGGCGGGTCTGGGCCGGCTCCCCCCGCCGGGGGGACCCGCAAAGGGCAGGGGCGCGGGATCTGCGACTCGCTGGCCGGGGATGCGCGTGTGTCCGCGCGCGGCGGAAACACGTGTGCCACGGTAGGCCTCGGGTCCGACGACCCCCGCACCGCCCACCCGCAAGCTCAGCTCCGGGGTCTCAGAGGCCTGGGGGCTTCCGGATTCCGCTGTGAATCTGGGGCACGGTTCGGGGAGCCTGGGCTCCGGAGCAGCTCGTCAGTGAGTCCTTCGGAGGCTACAAGCGGAGGGGCACAGTGGGGAGTCAGATGGCTGTTTTTCCCCTCAACCTAGACCACTCCGACCCGCCCTTGGCACCTCAGCCAATCTCGGACCCTGGGGGCACAAACCCCGCCCTGCTCTAATATTCCGCTCTTACAGCGCCGGCCACGCCCCTACAGACAATCGCAGGGGGCCCCCGCCCCGCGCTCCAAACCCTGCCCTAGGTAATGAGCCCCGAGGTCCAAGCCCCGCCCCTGAGCGCCCGTCCCGCCTCCGACAGCGCCCTCCCCTCTGCGCCCCGCCCCCGGGCAGAAGCCAAGCCCAGTACCTGGAGTAGGGGGGCGGAGGTGCGTCGTGCACCCCAGAGGCCGCTAGCGCCTGCTCGTAGGTGGGGAGACCCGGGGGTGGGGGTGGAGGCAGGGGCGTCGGAGGGCTCAAAGGGCTGATGAGCCCGGTCCTGGTGGCAGAGAAAGGGCGGTTAAGGGAAACCTACAGAGGGCATGGAGAGGCTAGAGGCTCGGAGACACAGCGTGGCAGGGGCCCAGAGGTGGGAGGGAGGTGGGCCAGAGGAAAGAAGGGTCACCTTCAACCTGGACCTACACGCAGAAAAATGTCTGAAATGATAGGCGCACGCAGCAGACAGCTTTCACAGTCGCACACGTGGGCCAAGCATGGGCAGAGTTCGTGGAGAAACTGCCCTTCGGAGCAGCAGGTGGACAGACACACAGAATCAGCGGATCCAGACAGGAACACACACCAGCCAGAGACAGTCACAGATAAACAAAAACAACCCCCCCAAACCAGACCTACTCTACTTCCAAGAGTGACAATTCTTAGACACCCTGAGACCCTGCCAGGGAACTTAAAAACGCATGCAGATGCACGCAGCACCCTGTTACAGTGCACGTGGACATGCCACAGCCAGCCACGGACCACCGGCTGTACAGTACCAGTTTCACCACATACAATACCCAGAGTGACCCTTTCTCAGAGACCTGGCACACCAAAGACAGGCAGGCAACGGATGTGGACAGACAGACCGCAGGACCAGACTGTCCCTTCCCTCTCCCCCTTCTCCCCAGCGCCTGCTTACTCTTGCAGACAGGGCTCCTGGTTTCGGCCCCGGGCTCGACGGTGATGCAGATACCAGAAGGCCCCCAGGCCAACCAGTATGATGAGCAGGATGCCGGAGGTCAGCCCCACCACCAGGCCTGCCATGTCCACCCGCCGTTGTCCTGGGGTCAGGAAGGAACAGATTCAGGAGGTGTCACATAGCCGCACGTAACATTCCTTTCCCCTGGGGCAGGAGCATGGGCTGTGAACCCAGGCGCATCTGGGGCCTCAGAATTTGCCTCCCTCCTTCTCTGCGGCTATTTTTCCTGCTGTGTGGTGGATGGGGTACTGGGGATGGAATCCTGGGCCTTGCACTAGGCAAGTCCTCTACTACTCAGCTACATCCCCAGTCCCCCCACCTTTTGGTGGTACTTGGGTGTTGAACCTAGGGCCTCAAAATACTTTGCCAAGGCTCTACCACCGAGCAGCACCCCCAGCCTGTTTTTTATTTTTATTTTTATCTTGAGATAGGGTCCCTCGAAGATATGCAAGCTGTCTCTGGCCTCGACTTCTTGATCCTCCTGCCTCTGCTTCCCAAGTCGCTGGGACAGCAGGCTTTTACCATCGTGCCTGACTCCTAGACCCTTTTTCCATCTTTGTTTTGAGACCAAGTCTTGCTAAGTTGCCCAGGCTGGGCTTGAACTCGGTATGTAGCCCAGTCTGGCCTCTACTTTGCCATCCTCTTGCCTCAGCCTCCCCAGCAAGCTGAGACTGTGGGTGTGCACCACTGTGCCCAGCTTTTCCTGCTCTTTAAAATGAGAATATAATAATCCCTGCTCCACCAGTTGTGCAAACTCAGCGCCATCAAATGGATAAAGGGCCTGCCATAATGTCATCTGAGACTAGAGAATGTGGAGGCTGACTCCTCAGGACAACATACGCCTGCCTTGGTTGGATGTGGTTCCAATCCCCAAGAGTCAGAGGGCACAGCCTTCCATGTGATCCATCTGCTAAGCAAGCAGTTGGCCCATTCCAGGTGTGTGTGGGGGAGCTCAGGTGGCCATCAACTTCAAGAGGGCCTGATACTGGTCAGGTTTAGCAAATAATCATATAGGGCACCCAGTTAAATATGAAGTTCAGATACACAAAAAATCACTTAGTGCTGGGCACGGTGGTGCATGCCTATAATCCCAGCATCTTAGAAGGCGGAGACAGGAGGATTGCAAATTAGAGACCAGAGGCAGTCTGCATAACTTAGCGAGACCCTGTTTCAAAAAGTAAAAAAATGGGCTGAGGGCAGCTCAGTGGTCCAGCACTTGCAAAGCATGCAGGCGCGAGGCCCTGGGTTCAACCCCCAGTACTGAAAGAGAAAAAAATCACTTAGTATAAGAATATTCAAGGCATTATTTGGAGTATACTTGTACATAGGGTGGCCAGGGATAGGTCCTGACTCGATGGCACCTAACAACAATAATTTGGAATATACTTTAAGAATTATTTGTTGTGTTTCTGAAATTTAAATTAAGCTGTTGGGGGGATACACAGGGTATTGAGATCCATAGGTAGATAGATAGATGGATGGATAGACAGATACACAGAGGCTGCCTCTGGCCTCGAACTCATAATCCTCCTTTCTCTGCCTCCGGAGTCTCTGGGATCACAGGCTGTGCCCAGGTGCCCAGTTAGAGGTTCTTGCATTTTACCAAGCAGTTCTACCAGCCTGGCATGCAGCCCACAACCAAGGAGGCACTCATGGCAAGGCCTCAGCTTGGAAGGAAGAATAGCCCCTGAAGGAAGGCTTGAGAATGTATCAGAAGGCTGGGAAGAATTCGATTAACAATGGAGCAATCTAGGGACCCCCAAATAATTAGGTCTCTGGAACTTGTGTGGACCTGTTGCTAAGGTGCGGTCCCTCTCGCCTTTGCAGGGCCTCGCTAGCACTTGCTGTTGCAGGGGACACTTCCTTTGGTGATGGGCAGGGGGCTTTTCTCAAACAGTGACCCCCAAGCTTCCCAGCTCCCTTAGGAAAAATGTGCCCCGGGCATGCCAGTCCCTGCCTGGGGTGGGTTTCAGGTGGATTTCAGGAGCCTGGACCCGCCAGCCGGGAACCAGCTGCCTCCCCTAGCAACCAGCCCAGACCTTGGGCCTGTTGCTAAGGTGCGTCCACCCCTAGCAACCAGGCCACGAGGGGGTGGGGCATCTGGTGCCCAGAGGGGGGTCCTCAGGCAGGCAGCGGGCCTTGGGTCCTGCAGCTAGGTGCGGTTGCTAGGGAGAAGGTCTTCTTAGCAACCAGGCTGTCCCCGATGGGGCTGTGGGGGAGGGGAAGCCAGCCAGGTACTGCTTCAGGCTTCCTGTCTGGAGCAGGGGGCCCCCCTTAGTGACAGGGCTGCTGTCAAGATGGAGGGGGGAGCAAAGTGGACAGGTGAGGATGGCCAGGCTTCCTGCTCTAGTCCAGTTGCTAGGGAGCAGCCTCCCTAGCAACCAAGATGCTTGAATGGGGCTGGGGCTCTGGAAGCTGAAGAAGGTGGTCCCCTGGCCGAAGCCTTCCCCCCACCCCTACTTCCCCCTTCCTGGGGACTGGGGGCCTCCCCGGAATGCAAGTTCCATGTGACAGCTTCTCTCTGTGGTGTGGAGGGAGGGGACTCCTCAGCCATCCCCTCCAGGGAGCACGGAAAGGGGGCGGGGTTCAGGGAGAGGCGATTCTTGGCCCTAAGGCAGGACGGGGGACAGGCCTGGCTTCCTGCACAGGACAGGGGGCTTCGGCCCCACTCACCTCCTTTGCCATTGTAGGCGTAGCTCTCCCAAAAGCGGTCCTTGAAGAGCCAACGGGGACGAAGAGGGGAGAAGGCAGCAGTTCAGCTGGCGGGGCCTCAGCACCCCCAGAAGCAGCCAACCCTGATTCCCGAGACCGCTGGGGAAGGGGGAGGCAGAGGCCAGGGCTGCCGCCCCGGGACCACCTGCCCCCATTGCAGGGGCCTCACCGTCATAGCTTTGTCCTCGAAGTACTCGCGGGCCTCCTCCCAGGAGCACATCTCCTCCAGACACTCGCGTTCCAGGTTCCCGGGCGTGAGCAGCTCCAGGTCCCAGCGATTGGCGCGGGGGCTCCGCCTGCGGCCGCCCAGGAAGCTGTGTGCATCCAGAGAGCCCAGGAAGACCTCTGGGCCGAATGACAAGAGGGTCAGGCCACAGAGGGCCCGCAGAGTCAGGGACGTGGCGGGTGGCAGGGCTGGGGCCTGGACCCTGGACTAGAGCCGAGGGAGCCCGGGGCTGTGGAAGCCACGGGGCCAGGCTCTGGACACACACTCTGACCTTGCTCCCCACTGGGCGAGGTCTCCAGGCAGGCGGTCAGTCCCACACAGAGCAGCAGCAGGGAAGGCTGGCCTTTCATCCTTTGTGGTCACCTGGAGCTTTCCCCTGAGTGAGGAGGCAAGGTCTCCCGGCCCGGGCTCTGTGGTTACGAACAAAACCGGTACCAGACACGGTGGGTCTTTTCAATTCACTGTTCTCAGCAGTCCTGTTATTCTCATTTGACAGATGAGGAAAACCGAGGCACAGAGTGGTAAAACAACCTGCCCACAGTCACACATGGGCAAATGTCAGAGCAGAATTTGAGCGAGGGCCGTGTTCCTCCAGAGAGGAGCTAGGAGTAGGGAACATCCTGTTTCCCCCACGGCCTCTGAAGCACCCAACACAAAGCACATAGTAGGGGCTCACAGGCCTTCAGCCATACCACCCTGGCATCTGATCCCGTCTGATTTTGGAAGCTAAGCAGGGTCGGGCCTGGTTAGTCCTTGGATGGGAGACCGCCTGAGAACACCAAGTGCTGTAGGCTTGGGAGAAGGACCCGGCAACCCACTCCTGAAACAATCAGCCATGGAAACCCCTATGAGCAGCAGAGAAGCACTGGCGTGGTGCCGGGCATGGCACAGTGTCAGGTACTGTTTCATCTGTTGAACATATGGTCGCTATGAGTTGGGCCTGACTCGATGGCGCCTAACAACAACAGGTGTTCATCCGCAGGTCCATTTGTGACTGCGATTCCTTTCTTCCCCTTCAGCATCTCTGCCCGTTGCCAGGTTCACCCAACAGGGATCCGAGATTATAAGAGAGGCCGGGGCCTATACTTCTGGGTCTGAGAGCATGAGGGGTCAGGGCCCTGGACTCCTGGACCTGGGGGTGCCCAACTTCTAAGTCTCAGAGGGCTGAGGAGTCAGGACACCAGAGTCCCCAAGCCAGGCTCTTCCTCCCGGAACATTCACTTACCTTCCAGACCCGGGAGCACGGCCCCTCGTCTTTAACCGAGACCTCCACCAGCTGTGGCCAGGGGAGAAGGGGAGTGAGGAGGGGGAGAGGAGAGGAAGGCGGGGTCCCCCACTCCCGGTCTCCCGGTCACCAGGCCGGTCCCAGTTTCTGGCAGAGGGGCGGGGCTTTGCGATTACCTGCCCTGGGCGGGACTCAGGTAAGAGACAAACTATTTAAAGGGACCTAAGGACAAAGGTCCCTACAGCCATAGCGCCATCGAGAAGCGAGGGTCACCGACATCCTGGGGACTCTTATGGGACTGGATTTGAGCCGCCTCCCAGGTCCTCTCTCCGCCTGGAACTTGCCTGGCCGAGTGAGGGTAATAAGTGGGTCTCCAGATCTCTAGAAAATGGCGGGAAAAGCATCCCTTGGTCCCTAGGCCAGCTGGGCGGTGCCGTGGTAAATCCCTGTTCACTGAGTGCGACCCAAATGGCTTTTTGACTTCTGATTTCTCTATTGCTCCATCTATAAAATGGGAACAGGGTTCGCACTTCCCAATTGTCTCTTAAGAAACAGCATTAAAAATAGATAATATATTTGGGGAAGGCCCCCGATCTCTGTCGGGAAGTGGTTAGTTCTCAAAGTCGGGTCTGGAGAGACTCAAAGCCTGGGAATGAAGCAGGCTATCGTCCGCCCTGAGAAACGCCTAGTGTATATTTAACATATTTCCATATTCACATCAGTGTCATTAACCGGAACCTTCGGGTTGCCACTCACGTTTCCGGAGGGAGGACGAGAAGAAGAGAGGACTTACCAAGCTCAGCGCGGCACCTCCGCAACTAGGGGCAGCGCCACTTCCGGTCTCTACCGCCGGGCGGAAGTGGGCGGAGCGAAGGGGAATAATAGCCGCCTTTCCGGTGTCAGGGGAGAGTGGGAGAAACGACAAGGGGACGGGGATCCGTTCGCGAGGTGAGTTGCGGACGGTGGACGGAGAGCGTGGCTGAGGGCTTGTCCTGCGGGTCGGAGCCCTGGAGCCCTGAGGGAGGCGGGGGCGAGACTCCGGGTTCCCCGCTCCCTGTCAATCATGACTAGGGCTCTCCGGACGCCCAGAGTGTGAGGCCGAACTACATCTCCCAGCACCCCCTGGAATGGCCGCCCCCGGGGCCGGCTCTCCTCGGGAGGCCGCTCCAGGGGGGTCGCGGTGGCCGGTGGTCCCGGTGCAGGCGGGGGCGGGGGGCTCCCGGGATCCAAGTGACTCAGTTTCCCCGGCCGTCTCCCTCTGCGGATCCCCGGGTCGGGCGGTCCTCGCTCTCCGTCCCGATTGCGCTGAGGATCCCGCGGGAACTTGAGCCTTGCAAGACTTTACAGTGAAAATACTCGAGTTTGTACACGTTTGCATAAAAGTAGGAGAGTAGTTAAGAGTTCCCGTCGCCCTGGTCGGCCGATCAGGTGTATTTTTGCCATAAAGTTACCAACGCACGCCCTGACATGTCGCCCCTCGGTGCTTCAGGATGCGTGGGTAAAATCGGGGACATCTCTTACACGGCACCGTACCGTTGTCACACATCTCAGAAAGCAACTGTAATTCTTAAATATTATCCGTTTCGTGGTTCATATTCAAATCCAGTGCATCAAAAATGCCTTTTGGTTTTGCTTTTTGTTTTTCTGTTTGTTTTTTGTGGTACTGGGGGTTGAACCCAGGGCCTCACGCTTGCATGCTGTGCAAGTGCTGGACCACTGAGCTGCACCCCCAGCCCAAAAATGCCTTTTGGTTTTACCCCCAGTGGAGCTGAGGATTGAAACAAGGGTCTCTCAAAGGCTATATAAGTGCCCTGCCACGGAGCTATATCCCCAGCCCTAAAATGTGTGGGGTTTTTTTTGTTGTTGTTTTGTTTTGTTTTTTCTTTTTTGTTTGTTTGTTTTTATCTGATCTTTTAGGCCCAGCGCTGTGGCACACGCCTGTAATCCCAGCGACTCAGGCACAGGCAGAAGGATTGTGAGTTTGAGGCTAGAGGGAGTTATACAATTTAGCCAGACTCTGTTTTAGCATAAAAAATGAGCTGGGTGCACCTGTAATCCCAGCAATTCGGAGGCTGAGGCAGGAGGATGTAGACAAGTTCGAGGCCAGCTGGTTTGCATAGTGAGTTCCAGGCCAGCCTGGGCTACACAGTGAGACACTATCTCAAAGTAATAATAATAATAATAATAATAATAATAATAGTCATAATAGTAGATAATATTAGACTATTATTATTAGGTAATAATTAGGTAATAATTAGATAAAAATAATTAGATAATTATTATTGTTATAATATTAAAATAAAGGATGAACTGGTTATGGTGATACATGCCTGTGATCTCAGCACTGGGGAAGCTGAGGCAGGAGGATTGATTCAAGTTCAAGGCCAGCCTGGACTACAGAGCCAGACCCCGTCTCAAAACAAAACACAAAAGTCTTGAGGTGCAGCCCAATGATACATCCTTGAGAGCATTTTCAAGGTATGTGTGAGGCCCTGGGTTCCACTCCGAAGCACTGCAGAAAAAAACACACAAAAACTGTTGGTTTGTTTGAAATGGGATACAGTTAAGTAATTACTGTTACCTCTTAAATTTCTGTTAATTTAGCACAGTCCTCCCTCAATTCTGTTTTCTTGGTGTAATTGATTCATTGAAGAAACTGGACCAATTATTCTGTTGATAAGTCCACCACCTGAATTTGTCTTTTGACCTCTTTATGGTTTTATTTGGGAGAAGGACCCGGCAAGCCACTCCCAAAAATCCATCTGTCATTGAAAACCCTATAAACAGCAGAGGAGCACTGACGGTGTGTTTCCCCTATTGTACGTAGGGTCGCTATGAGTCAGATACCGACTCGACAGCACCTAACAACAACAACATGGTTTCATTAATTGGTTCCTCCATTCCAGGGGTCAGCGGACCTTTTTTTTTTTTAATTAGCTTTATTATGACATAATTCTCATAATATATACTTCACTTACTTTTTCTTGTGGTCCTGGGGATTGAGCAGGGCCCTGTGCTAAGCTAATGCTCTACCACTGGGCTGGGCTACATTCCCCAGCCCTTTTATTTTTAATTTTTATTTTGAGACAGGGTCTTGTTAAGTTGCCCTGGCTGGCCTCAATCTTGTTATCCTCCTGCCTCCGCCTTCCAAGTAGCTGGGGTCACAGGCATGCGCCACCAGGCCTGGCTTGTAGTTTACCCACTTAAAGTGTACAATTCAGTGGTTTTTAGCATCGTCACAGAGCTGGACAGCCATCACTGCTATTAAGTTTAGGACATTTTCATCACCCCACAAAGAAACCCCGCACCATGGGCAGTCATCCCCACTTCCCCTCAGCCCCTCCCACCCCAGCCTTAGGCAGCCACAGCTCCCTTATGCCTCTGGGTTTGTCTGATTTGCACTTTTCACTCAAATACAATCATACAATATGGGAGTGTCTTTGTTTTTGTTTTTGTTGGTGGTACTTGGGAGTTGAACCCAGGACCTCACCCATACTTGGTAAGTGCTCTACCACTGGGCTGCACCCCCAGCCTGGTTTTTATTTTTTATCTTTAGTCAGGGTCTTGCTAAGTTACACAGGTTGCCTCTGGCCTCCACCTCCCGATCCTCCTGCCTCCACCTCCCGGGTTGCTGGGATGACAGGCAGGCACTGCACCTGGCATAATTAACTTCCATTTCTCTTATAGGTTTTTTTTTTTTTTTTTGTGTGTGTGTGTGTGTGTGTGTGTGTGTGTGTGTGTGTGTGTGCATGGTGGTGGGGGTTGAACCCAGGGCCTTGCACATGCTAGGCAAGCACTCTGCCACTGAGTTACATCCCCAGCCCCCACGACCTGTGATCATTCTGTGTGATACACATGTCAGAGGTCACGAATGAGGTTGGACTGGATTACAGTCATGCCAATCCGTTTACACAGTGTCTAGTGCCACTTTGACCCCCAGAGGCAGGCCTGAGGACTTCTTTCGTGAATCATATGGGCCTGCAAGGGCCTGGTCTTCCCTTTTTTTTTTTTTGTCAATCCCTGCCATATCCCTTGACTTCCTAGAATCCGGAAACTAAATCTGAAGTCTTGATTAGTTTAGGCTCCGCAGCTTGGGGGTGACTACTTCACCGCTGGTTCCTGCATGTTGCATCATGCCTGGTCGTCCCACTTTGGGGATGACGAGGTCATGTTGGGGCTTTGGGTGGCCGTATTGATTGACTGTCTGTGTCCCCCTCCACATTCCTGGGTGGAAGCTCTGACTGCCCAGTGTGGCTGCATTTGGCAGTAGGGCTGTTCTGGAAGCAATTAAGGTTGCTTGAGGTCGCAAGGGTGCGGCCGCTGACGGGATTCATCCTCTGGGGGAGGAGAGGAGGCCCAGGGACCGGACTGGCAGGAAGAGGCCCGCCCTGATCGGGTCCTGCAGGCTCCCGAGCGCTGAGACGACTCTCTGTTGTTCAAGCCGCTTCGTCCATGGACAGCTCCGTGTCATTCAAGCCGTCCCGTGGACGGCCGGGAGCAGCTGGCACCCACGTGATAAAGGCACGGTTTTCTCACTTTCGGTGGCAAGTGTCAGCACGCTGCGATTGCCCAGCTCCACTGGCCTCCCCTGGACGGCGCCCTGTGGCTCCCGTCAGGGATTGCCCTTCCTCCCCCGCCCGTGCTGCGTGAGCAGCGCCAGGGCTTCTGAGCCACTGTTATGTGAGGGGGCAGTGTGCTGGTGGTCACCCCAGAGCCACGCATGGGCATTTCCAGCCCTAGGCCTCTTTTCTCACCTATACAGGGGGAGGACTGGGGGCCGTTGGCAGGGGCACCACGTGGGTTCAGAGGACTCAGGGCCTGGTACGTAAGTGGTTAGAGGGTGTGTCTTCTTCCTGTTCTTTTAGTGTTCTTGATCCATGCGTTGTCGCTGGGTGATCCGTTCATTGATGCTGCCCTCTCCCAGGGTTAGGGTGGAAGGCCGTCAACTGATCCTGCCATGATGTCTCTGAGTCCCAACAAGACATCCTCTGGGACCCAGGCTGGAGTCCCAGCCAGGCCCTGCCGTCCAGGGGGAAAAAGGGACAGGGCTGTTTGTAGGGAGGTGACAGTGGCATCGTCGGATGCAAGGAGAGCCTGGCACCCCAGGGGAGGCTGCCCTGGACGAGCCTGTGAGGGACAAGGCAATGGGATGCCCTGGGGGGACAAGGACACAGCCGTCTTCCCGCCATGCTGAGAGTCTAGGACGGTGCCTGAGGCCACTTGCAGCCAGGCGGCCCGGCGGATGCGCAGGTCAGACCGCGATGCTCGGTCACCGTTGGCTGTGTGATGCCTGGTAGCCCTGAGCCCCTCCTGCAGGCCTGCCTGCCCTTCTTTGTAGCCACCAGTGGGGTTGTTACAGCATCGAGGGAGCTGATGGGTGAGAAGCCCCAGCAGGCCTGGCCCACAGCAGGTCTGAAATAAACACCAGTCATTAATGAGAACCGAAGGCTGCGGGGGAGAACCCAGGGCCTCACGCACGCCCCTCAAATGTTCTACCACCAAGCCACACCCCTGGCCCGCAGCATGTCATTCGCCTGCCCGTGACTTGCCGAGTAATGAATCCTTTGGGCTCTTTAACACCATCCTCTGCACCCTGGGGGCTGGGATTTAGCTCAGTGGGTAGAGTGCTGCGCTGCAGTCTCTGAGGCCCCAAGTTCAATTCCCAGCACCGCAAAAATGGGAGAAGGGCCTGGCAATCCACTCCCAAGGCAATCCCGAAACACTCAGCCATTGAAGACCCTATGAGGGTTGCTATGAGTCGGATACTGACTCGACGGCACCTAACAACAACAACAACTGCACCCTGGAGTGGCCTGCGCTGGTCGGAGTGGCCCCCAGCACTCTAGGGCGGAGGTCTGCAGCGTTCCTTAGGTTCTCAGAGCACCTCTGGCCGCAACAGAAGGCTAAGAACCACTGACTTGGGATTCACTCAGAGCAGCCACAGAAAGACGTTTGGGAGATAGTCAGCGCAGTCTGCACACCAGCTGGACCAGAGGGGATGTTAAGGAATTACACTGTGTGTCCTTATCACGGGCTGCCTTTTCTCATGTGTGATAGGGTCTCACTGTGTAGCCCAGGCTGGCCTCAAGCTTCCTATCCTCCTGCCTCAGCCTCCCGAGTGCTGGCATCACAGGCGTGTACCACCACACCCAGCTGACGGGATGCTTTCTTTAAAAAGTCTTATCTTAGGACCATGCCGATCCCGCTACCCAATATAGGAGCCACTAGGTCCCAAGAGGCCAAGGAGCACTTTAATCCATAGCTAATGTGACTGAAGGAAAGAATTTTAAATTTTATTTTGTAATATTTTTATTTTATTATTAATTTATTTTTGTAGTACCTGGGGGCTGAACCTAGGGCCTTGTGTGTGTTTTGCAAGCACTACGCTACTGAGCTGCATCCCCAGCTCCTTTTTTCTTTCTCTTTTTTTTTTTTCTGGTGGTACTAGGGGTTGAACCCAGGGCCTCACGCTTACATGCTCTGCAAGTGCTGTGCCACTGAGCTGTACCCCTAGCCCATTTTTTTACTTTTTGAGACAGGGTCTCGCTAAATTACACAGATTGCCTCTGGTCTCGAACTTGCAATCCTCCTGCCTCTGCCTCCCGAGCCACTGGGATTACAGGCGTGCGCCACCGCACCTGGCCCCTTTTTTATCTTTCAAATTGAGACAGGGTCTCTTGAAGTTACACAGGCTGCCTCTAGCCTTGAACCTGCCACCCTCCTGCCTCTGCCTCCCAAATTGCTGGGATTACAGGCGTGAGCCACTGCATCTGGCTTGCTGTAATTAATGTAAATCTTAAACACCAGTGTTTGATTCAGTTATTGGAAAACTTTCACAATCTGTTAGGAACAACCAGTGTGTGAGAATCTTATATTTGTGGTGGAATCTTATGAAATCTAAATCCAATTAAAAAAATGAGTGTCTAAATGAGTAAGATGTGCTGAAAGAATGAAATAAACTCTGGGTCTTGAGTCTTCATAGGAAAA